>CAJQZJ010032984.1:5020071-5074288 GCA_907164525.1 Lophiomys imhausi | reverse complement strand
AATTCCAGATACTGGTGTGGCCTCCTATATCAGGAATTTCTGTGGTTCTGGGTATCAGTATGGTCTCTGGCATTCTGGATACCAGTGTTGGTTCTGGGATTCCAGATACAGGCATGGATTCTGGCAGAGTAGAGGATGTCTGGGGTTCTTGTGGCCTCCAGTAGTAGAACAGTGAATGTTTGCCAGAGTTGTGGGTCAGCATGTGGATACAGGGGAGGGAAGTTGTTGGGGAAGCATGATCACCCCTGAGGAGGCTTTGGATATCTGGAGGTGGGGTCTTACATGGAGTTGTGGGTATCAAGGTGGCGTCCAGTAAAAAAATGGGATTAATTGGAGTTGTGGTCCTGGATCTGCAGATGAGAGGAGCAGGTGCTGCTGTGAAGCTGGACTGCTTTGAGAAAGGGTTAGATACCCTCAGCCCAGTCTTACCTGGCATTCCAGGTACCAGTATGACCTCTGGTAGAGCAGTCTTCTCTGTCTTTTTCATTGTAGGCATTTGTATTTCTTAGAAAAGTTATCATGGCATCCCATATTTTTCATATGCTGTCTTATTCTTTTAATTCAATGATAAAATTTATTAATTTCTTCAATAATCATTCAATAGTTAGTTTCTTAATATTCATAAGGTTCTGTATATTCTTTATTTTTTTCTTCTCATTGATTTCAAGTTAATTATTCCATATTGTTTTTTAGAATATAGAAAATTAAGTTAACATTTCTTTATCTGTTAAGGCTAACACTGTGTCCTATTATGTAACTATTTTACAGAAATTCTCCATGGGCTTTTCACAAGAATGTTTATGTTGCATGTTGGAATGGAATGTTCTATTGATATCTGTTTAATCATTTGATCCACAGTGTCATTTAACTTGATATTTCCTTTTATTCAGAACTAAGGACCAAACCCAGGGCCTTGTGCTTGGTAGGGCAGCACTCCACCAGTGAACTAAATCCCCAGCCCCTCAGATGTGTCTTATATACTAATAATTAAGGTGTTGAGTAAGAAAATAGAAAAATAAACTCATTTAAAATCCACTTGAAAAAATATATTAGGATAAATCTAACCAAGAAGTTGAAAGACCTGTACAAGGAAACCTTCAACACTAAGGAAAGGACTTCTGTTTTTATGGATTGAAAGAATTAATATTGTGAAAATGGCTATACTACTGAAAGCAATCTACATATTCATTTCTATCTCAATCAAATTTCAATACCATTCTTTACAAAAACAGAAAAAAAGTAAAAATTTATTTGTAAGCACAAAAGACCCATCCCTAAAAGATAAAACATCCTTAGCAAATGAATGAATAAATTAATTAATTAATAAAATTTTAAAGTAAAAATCAGTTAAAAATAGTACATGAGACCAAACATGATTTCAATTGTATTGTGGAGCCACGGTAAGGAAAACAAGACAGTGGTGACACAAATAGAGACATTGGGATCAATGGAACAAAATAGAGGCCCTAATATAAACCCACATAGTTATAACTGCATGATTTTGGGAAATGATACCAAACATATATATGAGAGAAAAGATAGCCTTATTGGCAAATAATGTCAGTAAAACAGATACCCACATTTAGAAGACTAGGTCCTCATCTTTCCTGAGGTATAAAGATCAACTTTAAATGAACAAGACCTTAATTTAAGACTTGAAACTAAAATTGAGTGAAGGGGTAAGTGGGAATACTATAAAGTGTTCACATAGATCATATTTTTCTGAATAATATATCATATGCTTAGGGAACATCAGAAATTGTAAGTGTGACCTCATAAAATAAAAAGAATATGGAGTAGAAGGTCTCCAAATAGGAAGAAAAACATTTGCTTTGTTTAACTGCCGCACTCTTTGCCATAGCTTAGCTATAGAAGAAAACCAAGTGTCAAATACAGGGACAGATAAAGAAATGGTGATTGATGTACATAGTGACTTTTAAAGCCAAAATGAATAATGTTTTGCTCTTTGCAGAAAAATGATGCAATTATGGATTATCATATGAACCAAATTAAGTCAGTCTTAGAAGAACTAATAATAATAATTCATCTTAATTATGGGCAATATAGATACCTAAAACCATTTCTGTGCAGACATGAATAATGTTGAAGTGAAACTATGCTAAGGGAACAAAGGGGACAAGTGAGAGGGCAGTGGCATTTTGGGAGGAGTTGTGGAATATGAAGCAGAATGTGCTCGAAGACCATACCTGGGGAAAGCCTTATATAACTCAGAATAATATATTTTTAAACTAATTTGAAATGTTGAGGTTAAAATTTTAATAGCATCTTCCATGCTCATGGATAGGTAGGATCGACATAATAAAAATGGCCATCCTACCAAAAGCAAAATACAGATTCAATGAAATTCCTATCAAAATACCAACACAATTCCTTTTAGACCTGGAAAAAAAACAATTCTCTACTTCATATGGAATAACAAAAAACCCAGAATAGCTAAATAAATCCTGTAAATAAAAACTCATTTGGAGGCATCACAATCTCAGATTTCAAGCTATACCACAGAGAAATAGTAATAAAAACAGCATGGTACTGGTATAGAAACAGACCAGTGGATCAAGGAAATTGAACTGAAGACCTAGAAATGAACCCACACACCCATGGTCACTTAATTTTTGACAAAGGAGCCAAAACCATACAATGGAAAAAGGACAGCATCTTCAAAAAATGGTGCTGGTCTAACTGGGTGTCGACATGTAAAAGAATGAAATTAGAATATACTTATCACCTTTCACAAAACTTAAGTCAAAGTGGATCAAAGACCTTAACATAAGCCCGGTCACACTAAATCTACTAGAAGAAAAAGTGGGAGAAACCCTCGAACTCATTGGCACGGGTGACAACTTCCTGAACAGAACACCAACAGCTCAGGACTTGAGATCAACAATCAATAAATGGGACCTCATGAAACTGAAAAGCTTCTGTAAGGCAAAAGACACTGTCATTCGAACAAAACGGCAGCCTACAGAGTGGGAGAAAATCTTCACCAACCCCACATCTGACAAAGGGCTAATATCCAAAATCTACAAAGAACTCAAGAAATTAAATGCCAAGAAACCAAATAATCCAATCAAAAAATGGGGAAAAGAGCTAAACAGAGAATTCACAAAGGAGGAATTCCTAAAGGCTGAGAGACTCTTGAATAAATGCTCAGCATCCTTAATCATCAGAGAAATGCAACTCAAGACGACTCCGAGGTTCCATCTCACACCAGTCAGAATGGCTAAGATCAAAAGCTCAAATGACAACAGATGTTGGCAAGGTTGTGGAGAAAGGGGAACACTCCTACATTGCTGGTTGGAGTGCAGACTTGTGCAACCACTATGGAGGTCAGTCTGGCGAAATCTTACAAAACTTGGAATCGCTCTGCCTCAGGACCCAGGCATACCACTTCTGGGTATACATCCAAATGACTCCTCACCGAATCACAAGGAAGTTTCCTCATCTATGTTCACAGCAGCCTTATTTATGATAGCTAGAAACTGGAAACAGCCCAGATGTCCCTCAACCCCAGAATGTATTAAAAAAAAAACTGTGGTACATCTACATAATGGAATACTACTCAGCTATCAGAAATAACGAAATCATGCAATTTTTAGCCAAACAGATAGAACTAGAGAAGCTCTTCCTGAGTGAGCTAACACAAACTCAGAAGGATGGCATCTCATGGCATCTATTCACTTATAGTCAGATTTTAGCCATATAGTACAGGATAACTACACTACAACCAATGCATCAAAGGGAACAGGAACAGACTTTGTTACCTGTCAATGAGACACTTTGCCCTAGTGGTGCTGCCTTGTAGGCTCCCAGTGTATGAGGAGGCTCTTGGCCCTCATATGACTGCTGAACTGGGGTGGGGGACTGTTATGTAGGGACACCCCACTCTGGAGGAGTGGGATGGAAGGCATAGGGGATAGAGAGTGGGAGGGTGGGACGGGGAGGGGTGGAAAGAGGACAATACGATAGAGATGTAACCTGAAGTAATAATAATAAAAAAAGCAAAAGTAGATCTCATTTTGAATGCTACTTAATGCAATGGTTCACAAATGTCAATGTGCACGTGATACACTGAAGCTTGTTTAAAACAGCTCATTGGAGGTCCCACAGCAGAAGATATGTGATTGGAAATGCTCAAATGAGATCCAAGAATTTGCAGCTAGGAGAAATCACTCCACATCAGAGGGTTGGGATGGGTGGGAGAGGGAAATGAGGGTGGGAGGGTGGAACCAGGAGGGTTCAAAAGATGATGAGATGTAACTTTCTGTAATAAATAGGCATAATAATAATAATAATAACTTGAAAATAAATGTCCAATGCTGTTATTTGGAAGACAATATTGACATTCACAATACTGTATGTGCTATATTCAAAAAATTTAAACCAAATTCCACAACTTTAATTTCTATTACTTTTTGTTTTATAATTCTTTCCTAGAGATTGCTGGTAGTACATTTGTACATATAAACAGACACCATCATTTGCATGCATGGACTACTTTTTCAAGGATGATGATTGTCTCATGCATGTTTCTTTCCTAGACCCTTAGGTCCTAAATTCAAAATTTTTAAATATTAGATTTCATGGAGAAATACCTGTACATAAGTAAATTTTCCCTCATACATTATTATCAAGTTCAAGTCGTGTTTTATGTCAAAAGAATTGAGTTACTTTTTAGTCATGAAAATGATTGTGTGATGTAACCTGATCTCTCTAAGGAGATATTAGTAAAAATAATCACCTGCTCAGTACCTGTGTACAGGCTGCAGAACATGAAGCAAGTGAAGCATTATTCCAGATGAGCCCTATAGTTTCTCTTTTATAAATCAGCATTCTATTAATATTTTTTCTTTGAACATTTATTTATCAATTCAATTTAAATCTCCATTACAGCCCCTTCCCTCCTCCTCCTACCAGTCTCATCCTCCTACCCTCTTCTCCCTCTCCCGCCTATCCTACTCCTCAGGTGTGGGGTGCCTCCATGTATCTTAAGTCAAATCTTATATTGCAGAATTCTTTCGAGTTTTGAGAGCAATTTTTTGACAATGAATAAGCATCTTCTCATTCCAGGGAAGACTACTGTATAGAGTCAACAATCATATGAAAGATGATTGTCGAATATAGTAATATTTAATATTTTCTTGTAAATAGGGAAATAATTGAAAGCTAGTCAAAAATTGTCTTTCTCACATTATTAAGCTTTAAATTTTAGTCGCTACTGTTTATTCACTAATTTAGAACTCACAGTACAAACTGTTAACAAGTCATCATTTATGTAACCTGTAAGACCTCTTTAGTCTTATAATCCTAAAAAAAACTATGTTATCTAAGTACAATATTTAAAGAAATACTTTACAAACTTTAAAACAGGAAGCTCAAAATCTGTTTGCAAATATTTTTGCAGTCACTAATGGCAAAAGCACATTACTACCAGGAGACACAAAAACAAACAAACAAACAAACCAAAAAAAAACCACCCTGACGAACAGTATTTTCTCAGCTTGTTTGCATTGTGAAGCACAGTAAAACAAACAGTGTCCCCCTTTCACAGGCCCAGGATCTTGGCCAATGACACAGCTGAATAGAAACTGTTTGAAAGGGATCAGTGGCTTTTGTTGGGACCTGGCTTGATGACATTGTTTGTTTGAAAGAAAAAGTGTTCTTGCTTTACCAGAAACACTTCACAAGGCAGTGACTTTAGAGAGGACCAGCAATGCACACTATTGGGGGATTAATGAGAGTCCCCACAGTCTGTTCTTTCCTGCATTGCCAGGGACTCTCTCATCAAATGTATTTACTGGGCAAATGAGTAAGTGAGTCTACTTCTCTCTCTCTCTCTCTCTCTCTCTCTCTCTCTCTCTCTGTGTGTGTGTGTGTGTGTGTGTGTGTGTGTGTGTGTGTGTGTGTGTGTGTGTAAATTGGTTTCCTGTAAGTTTCCTTTAAAGTAAAAGTTCTTCAACAATGGAATCAATGACACTTTGTCTTAATTGAAAGACTCGTACTTGGAAAGAAAAAAAAACTTGTTAATCTTCCATTATACTTGCCAATTAGCCTCTTGTTCACCAAATGCCAACAAATTTCTCTTGTGAAATTTCTCAAAAACATAAAGAAACATAGTGTGAAAGTGAAGTACATCAACGAACAGTGTATTAATGGCCATCAAATCCTTTCATCATCATCACTATATGAAAACTATAAAAAAGAACTAGTTTTTCTAATTGCAAGCTTTTCTAATTGCTGAAGTTCAATATGTAATTTATGTTTTCATTCATCATTAACAGATTGCATGGGCTTTTCATCTGCTCTATGGTTGACCTGGTGCAACAAAATGACCTTCAACTTCACATTCCAACAATGATTATCAAAATGACACATGCAATAGTGCATTAGATTTCAAATATACCCATCTCTAGAAAAGAGGAAATCCATTTTTTTTATAGTCCCTCTAACTTACTGACTCCTAGCAGGCATGCATTCCTCTGGAAGGAAAATGCAACTTAATCTAAACAGATACATGGGGAGTCACCACTACGAGTGTGCTCTATTCCACTCACAGGGACGCTTACAACAAAACTGAACTATATCCACATAAATGTCTGGCAATGCTAGCCTGATTGTATGAAATTCAAAATCAGTTTTAGCTTCCTTTCAAATTATTTTGAAAATGTAAAAGTACCTCTCATCAAAAATACTATGATATAATGAAGCAGGACAGATTTCACTTAATAACAGAAAGGAACATAGCAGAAACAAGACAAATGAAACAGCCAGAAAGAGTTGTATTATCAAAACTTAGGAGTAAGGCTGGGAGCTCAGGGTCTAATTCAGGGCTTTCTCTGGATATTGTATATAAATTTAACACAGTATTTATGGCTTTTATTAATTAAAGATGTTTATTATACATCTCAGCTATCTATATACTAAGGATTAGAATGAAATTTCTGATTGTTCTCTTACTCAAAGTGACTCGTCCCATATGTTCTAATGTTAAAATCTACCCTGAAGACAAACATCCATCACTAAGAGGATACCACTTTGGGCAAGAACTTGAATGCTAATAGCACATGACAAAATGTTAAACAATTTAGCTTTAAAAGGAGATAGTAATAGCTTGTTTTGTGTGAAATTTTTATTTACATAGCTTTCTTTTATTCTTTCTGGGCATAATTTCCTTGTACTTGGGAATGACTTGAGAAAGGTATTGTGTCTAGCCGATATAGATGAGGCCATAGTTGTTTACTGAGCTATAATATTTATTCTATGTACCCAAATCAAGGAAAATAAATGGCCTAGATTATGTTTCCAATTGCAACAAAATATCTGACAGAAACAACATAAGAAAGACAAGAAGTTTTATGCTGGCCCACAGTCTGAGTATACACTCCCTCAAACTTGGCAAGTTAGGGTGAGAGCACGGGGAAAACCAGCTAATCACATCTGATCTGCAGTCATTTGGAGTCAGAAAACAGAGGTGGAACCTGTGCTCCGGTCCCTTTCTCGTTTTATCAGTCCAGTTCCCTAGCCCACACAAGGATGCTGTCTATGTTTAATGCATTGCTTCTGAGAAATTCAAATCATCCAAAGCAGAGCTAATTCATGAACATTAAAGTTTAAGCATGAATAATAGAATGCAATGCTATCAATGTCCTTAGAACATGGTTGACTTTTATATTTTTATGAATTTTTTCTATGGTAGTCTTTAAGTTGTAGGAGTGTTTTGCCTGCATATAAGTATGTGCATCACAAACATATCTAGAGTTGTCAGAGATTAGAAGAGGGCACCGAATTCTCTGAAACTGGAGTTACAAATAATTGTGAATTGCTGTGCGGGTGCTGAGAACTGAACTGGGGTTCTATGCAACAGCAGCAAGTGCTCTTCACTGCTGAGCCATATCTCCTGCCCCTGTTCTGTTCCATGATATTGAAAACAAATAAGTATGGGCGAGAATGTAAGCACCATGGCAGAATATTTGCCAAGCATATATGGCCTGTTCAGTTTAATTTTCAATAAGAACAAAAACAAAAGTAAAATCATCAACAAGAAGTAAACATTAAGAATTAAGCATGAACTGAGAATCTGTGAGTGAGAAATGAGTAAATTAGAGTATATGTTTCTGTGATATTTTCAACATTTAAGTTCATTAACTTAATTATTAGATAGATAAGCTGACTACAATGAGCTTTTTGACAGTTCAGTTCAAAAACCTTGATAATTTAATGATGTGTTTAATATTTGTCTTCATTACTAATTTAGAAGCTTCATGTGTAAATACTGGCACACTCCTATTTTGTTTTGACATGTGTGTGTGTTTGTGTGTGTGTGTGTGTGTGTGTGTGTGTGTGTGTCTTCCTAATATTTCCTTTCGTAGCTGTACTCTTGGCAAACTAGAAGATTTCAGTAAGAACTTGCTAAACTGATAATGAAAAGAGATCTGTGTTATTCTCCTTCTATCGTATCCTTAATGTTCTGTCTTCTATACAGTTGTCTTCAAATATTCTATGAATACCTACATAAAATGGTGATGGGTAAAGGAATGTTTATACTCTTCAATCTGAGGGACATGTGAATATGACCTGGTTTGGAAAATGGTCTTTGCAAGCCCAAAATAAAGATAAAAATAAATCCAACCTCAATTTTACAATGTCTTCATGAGGTTTGGAATAATGTCCTCAGAAGGCAGGATGGGAGATTGGAATTATACAACTACAAGTCACAAAATTTATGGAAATTCTAGAAGAAGCAACAATTTGAGACCTTGTGACCCTCCACAGGTGCATAGCAACTTGGTTTTTGAGATCTTGCTTTCTAGATCTGTAACTTTCTGTCTTAAGGCATCCAGATTGCAATACTTGTTACAACAGTTTCAGAAAATGAGATAACACAGGCAGAACAAGAAGTTGAAAGATGGAAAATGTGATCGTTTATGATTTGCAGGATATATAATGAGGCTGGAGCAAATATCTGGGCACAACATAACTACCATGAAATATAAAAGTAAAGAAAGTGCAAAGACCTTTCTTTGAAAATGTCCTATCAGTTGGCTTTGCAAGTAGTAACAAGTCACTGTTTAGCATTCTAAATCCATTGTAAAAAGTAGTAAAAATACTTCAGTTAATTTTTTCAAAATTGTTTTAAGCAAATGGTAAGAATAGAAGTAAGACTAATATATGGAGGTGAGTAGGCTTCACTGGACGCAGCATGAAGATGAAGCTTGGAATCAGATATGCCCAATTGAATCTTTAAGTCATATATCATAATAAAAGTTCTCTAAGAAGAACATCTCTTTCACTGTACATATTTGAGTCTCACATCACTGTGAGACTTTCTCAATTATTACACCTAAGGATCTTGGCATCTAACAGTTATAAAAGATGTTACTTATCTTTCTAAGAATAATTGACATGGTTAATCGGTGAACATGGACTCATTGGTCATGAGCAACTTTTCTCTCTGCCTTCTAACTTGTTCTTAGTCTCCATCAGTGGTTTCACAGGGCTCATCTTCAGCATAAACTGCAGGATTGTTCTTTTCATTAATTATTTCCAATGGCTTCTCATGGCAGTTAGAAAGAAACCTAAAGCCAGCATGCTATCTCACTTGGTTTTTTCCTATCTATGTCATAATTTGCACACTCCAGGCAAATAGCCTGCCTTCATCTGTTAACGCTTTCATCAGAGCATTTCCCAATCCCACAAGGTACCATGCCTCACCATTGCTCTGGTGCTTCACAATCCTGTCACTTTGTCATAATTTAGGATTCAATGTTAATGAAATGTCATTCCACCAGAGACCTTCATTGGTCAGACTACTTATAGCAGCTCTTCCTTTCCACTTCAGTCACATTTTCCCCCCAAACTGTATCACATTTATTTACTTAATATATATGTAGGTGCACACATGCCACAGCACACATATGGAGGTCAGAGGAAAACTTGTGGGAGTCAGTGTTCTTCTTCCACCAAATAGGACCAGAGTACTGAACTCTAATAGATAATCTTGCCAAAAAGTGCGTTCATCATCTGATGCAACTTTCTAGTCATGTTTAGGTACTTATGATGTTGTAAGCCTGCATTACTGGAGCAGAGCTCACTTTCTCTGTTGGAAGGCAATATCATTGAGAAAAATCATTTTATCATTTCTTTACTCCCACAGCATCATCTGCCATCAGACACCTAATAAATACTCATGAATGCCATTAAACACTCCAAAATAGAACATAACAATAAAACCATAGAAATATAAAACCTTCAAAAAGATTCTTAGATGTTACTGCATATATTGAAGTAATTTGATTGAAATAGATAAATATGATAAAATAGTTACTGTAAAACTGAAAATTTGGGGAAAAACTTAATATTTTGAAGTACTGATTTAATGCCTTCATTTTCCTTTTTAAAACCCACTTTGCTGCACACTGAAAAAAACAAAATCTTATTGCTAATAATAAAGATATAATTTTAAGCAATAGTAATGTACTTATTATGATTCAATTTATAAAAGAAATATAAGGAAAATAAGAAGCTATAATAAAATTTTAACTCACATAAACATTTAAAGATCCTAATAGTCATTCTGTACTCTGATTCATTTTTGAGCAGTTTAGAGAAATTCTAACATTAATTTATTAATAATAATCATTACCTTTAATGAGGGTCATACAACTTTCTTTGAGTCAATAAAATCATTTTGGGAACTTTATAGCTCAAGAAAATGTATGGAATGTTTGGAAACTGTTTAGAAAATGGTAAAAAGCAAAGGTACAAACTATTTTTAGAAAGTTTATCAGTGTAAAATGAGCATGATTATGGTTTTATTTGGACAGTCTTGTTTCTATGAATATGCTAAATGTTGCCTATTAATTCTTAGATTTATGTTAAGTATGTTCAAACAAGAAGAAATAAAAATCCTTAGGGATTTCCATGAGAAGTAAATGTCTTCTTCATTTGGCTTGTCAGATAGAGAAATATGAAAATAAGTCAGTATTAACTTACACAGAAAGCTGCACTGTTCCTGAAGCTCAGGGCTCAGGAATGTGCCTTTCTTTCTTTCTTTCTTTCTTTCTGTCTGTCTGTCTGTCTGTCTGTCTTTCTGTCTTTCTTTCTTTCTTTCTTTCTTTCTTTCTTTCTTTCTTTCTCTCTCTCTCTCTCTCTCTTTCTTTTTGCAGAAAGCAAAAGTCCCTTGCTCTTTACACTTTGCAAGTCACATCATATATGTTCTATCACTTGATGGTCATAATTTCTCCAAATGAGAATAAAGCTGGCATTATAGATGTTGCTTCAGCTGCATGTCTGAAAGTAGACACACAAACTGTAACCCAGAGTTCAAATTTCTATCTCAGCACTCACCCCTCTGTTGATCACCTTCTAGGTACAATATAAAATGATGAAAGAACAGTGCCTTGAGTGACTGCTACCCAAGCAAACATCATGACATCCATGGTTCGCAACAACAGCAGAGTCCATACTGACATCCAAAGGAGTTAGTGACTTTCCACTGAGGATAATGCAAACCACTCTTTCATCATCAAAATAAAAAAAAAAAAGAAAATGCTAATTCTGTAAAGAGAATGCAGCTGCTAGTCGCCAGAGACTCTCAGAATAAAAGAGCAAAGAGCAGCTGGAGTCTTCTCCGAAACAGCAATTCCAAGGACATCCTGAAATGAAGTAGAGCTTTCTGGAGGAAAGAAATTGATAAAGACCCACTATTTAAGGTTACATATTGAAGGAGGGGGGAAAACGCCACAAAACTATTAGAAAGAACAAGGCTTTCAGTGAGGAAGACTACAGCTTGATCAAGTAGATTTGGGCAAGAAATATGTAAACCAGGAAAATCAAAACACACACTGCACAGTCCTGTTGTGGGTGCCTGTAATGAGTTTTAAGTGAGGGGATTTAGACAACGACATAATTTAGTCTAAACTTGTTGTCCATTATCTTCATTATACAGATTGAGTGTCCACTACAGAGTAATCATACAGTGAACTGTCTTAATTTTTGAAATATTTGTATGTAAATAATAAGATTCACAAGGGATGTGATTGAAGTCTACACATGAAATTTGTTTCATATACACTTGTATGTAAATAATAAGATTCACAAAGGATGTGACTGAAGTCTATACACGAAATGTGTTTCATATGCACACTTTAAACGCTACACTGATGACAATTTCATATCTTCTTTATTTCGACTAGTCACATGAGCAGGTTTGGGAATGTCTAATGGTGGCATCATGTGGGCATTCAAAGTTCAGATTTTGAAGATTATGTATTTTCAAGTAGGAAAGGCTAACCCATACAACAGACTGTAAGCTATCTTCCTCTTATTTATGAATTCTGTTAATGAAGGAAATGCTAAAGATAACTTAAGTTGTGATGCAGAACACCTTTCTCTGAATACGGTTGAATGAAAATTCCTTAGAAGTGTAGGACCTATTAGAATTATCATTTTGGAGTGAATTTATATATACATTTTTTTCTACACTCTATTGAGATTTCATTGATTGCCCCCAAGGGCAAAATTATGTGACTGTGCATTTTTGGCTCCTCCAAACTCCATTATTCCTCCTAGGTTTACATATTACAATAATCTGGATGCTGAAAAATTTTATATTGATAAGCTACGCTGTGAGGTTACTATAGTAGAGCTTCATCTTTATAATCAGCACCTCTATAAATAACTGTATTAGAAATAAACTTTATTTCCTGATGAATCTCTTAGCAGATAAAACCCCACGTGGTACAGTGTTTATTGTAGCTCTGTCTTCATTACAACCATGAAGGATTGACTAATGTTTACCAACAAAGGCTTATAGAGCTCAAACAATTTGTCTAATATGTATAGATTAATTAATTTATTATTTTTATCAATACGCTCTAAGCCCAAAATATCACTAAATTCAGGTTATAAAATTTCACTGTAGTCTATTGAATACATAAAGAAACATTAATTGAAAATTATATTTCTATAAAAATGGGAGCCAGAGACTTGACTCAGAGAATAAAGATGTCTGCTGCTGATCATGAGGACCTCAGTTCCCTCCACAGGACCCAAATAGTGAAAGGAAAACATGATTCTACAAGCTGTTTCTTGATGTGCCATAATCACACACACACACACACACACACACACACAGACCAAATAAATAAATACATGAATGAGTAAATGAATAAGTGTAATGAAAGAATATATAATACAAAATAATTTAAGCTACCTCAAACTTCTACTGTAATTTAAAAAAATCTTAAAGATATATTATTTTCACCAAAAAATAAAACTAAGCAGACAACCAGAGTTTTAACTTTTTATAATTTTAAAACAACAACCATATATGTGTTTGAGAGTCTAAAATATTGTAACTTAAAATATTGTTTAAAATACTGTAATTCAGTATGGAATATGCATGTAATTGATAAAGTAATTATCATAAATAAACCTCAATATTAAATAGTTTACAAACTAAAATAAGGGGTGAATAAATAGGAAAAATAATAGACAAATAGATCTGAAAACAGCCTGGAACAAACTGACAGATCATAAACTATGAGTCATGATTATACCATATATCAACATATAGTATAGAAAAATTTAAAAGTAAAAATAAAATAGCAAGCTTTAATTACTAAAAGCCTGCATCTTAAAGTCTCTTAGATTAAGAGTCATTATAAGAATCCATAGCACAGGTAGTTTGTAGACTGACAACATGAGTCTTTTAGTGTCAACTATTATTATTTTTCTGGGGTGGGGGGGGGAGGAAAAGGTTTATTCAGCTTACACTTCCACATCATAGTTCATCACTGAAGGAAGTCAGGACAGGAATTCAAACAGGGCAGGAACCTAGGCAGGAGCTGATGCAGAAGCCATGGAGGAGTGCTGTTTAATGGCTTGCTCAGCCTGCTTTCTTACAGACCCAGGACCACCAGCTCAGTGGTGTACCCTCTCACAATGGGCTGGACCTTCTACCATCAATCGTTAATTAAGAAAATGCCCTAAAAGCTTACCTACAGCCCAGTCTTAAGGAAGCATTTTCTTAACTATGGCTCCTTCCTGTCAGAAGATTCCCAAGTTGATATAGAACTATCCGTACAAGCACCTACTGGATACTGAGGTCAAGGGCTCTGTGGGTTTTCCTTCAATGCTTAAAACAACCAAGAGTGAGAGACTTTCATTAATTCCACAGCCAAGGAAGGCCAGATATGAAGAAATTAACTAAACTACCCAAAGCCAGAGACTCAGAAGACTAGAGTATTTGTACATGGAGAACATTCTGGTCAAACCCAGAGAGGGGCAAATCTTTGATTTAAAAGGAAGAAGAGATCACTTGGAAAGGCTATGAACACAATGTTTTGGAAGGAGGAGTATCTGAGGCCTGGAGGGTGGGACAGGAAGTGGAAATGCCAATAGGGAGGAGCTGGAGATTGTAAGCTCCAACCCTTCTGAATTGTTTTATTTTTTCATTTTTTTCTTTATTTTTTATTTCTAAAAGTTACATCTCAATCTCAGTCCCCTCCCTATTCCCCCCTCCAGTCCCACCCTCACACCATCAACCCCTCATCCCCTTCACTTTTTTTTTTAAGTTTAAGGTATATCTTATTTCCCCCTACAGTTTCCCCTTTCAGTCCAACAAATGGCTCTTTCTCTTATAATAATAAATACAATACAAAACAACAGAGGTAATTAGGTCACAGTTATGAGCGCTATATGGCTTAGCATACATTCCCAATGTCCAGTCCATACGTATTTGGCACCTGACTTTAACATTCTACTATCTAACCATCTCCATGAGTTTAAAGTTCTATATCTAACTCAACATTCATACTAATTTGCAACACAATTTTAAAAGCATCTTCTTAAATCTATAACACTCTCTTGACTCCGAAACAACTCAAAATTTAATTATGAGACTCTAGCTATCTGTTCTTCAACAACCTCAGAGATCTGAGAGGAATAAATATATCTGATTTTATAGGAAGTACAGGGCCTGCAGCTTCCAAAACTAAGAAAAGACATACCAGAGGCTGCACGGACAGTTCCCATTTTCTCTCCATAAATTACAGCATCAATCTTCAGTTGTTTGGCCCCGTTTCTCTGACAGACATTGATTGTAGAGCAGGGGTTATGAAGGATTTGCCTACCCTGTCTTGGCAGAGCTAGGCTGTCTACTTACCTGCTTCCAAGTTTTGTCCTTTTTGGACAGCATTCTGTTTAAAGTTGGAGCAAGGGGCTTTTCCTACCAAGAGATAGGCTTGCAACTAATTCAGTCATCTCCCTTGGAGATCCTTCGATGCTCATCTTCTACTTGGGGTAGAATACGGGGTGCTGTCAGGAGTTGACATGTCTCGATATAAAAAAATCTAAAGTTACGAAAACATCTTTGAATGCCATATTCTGCAGATCTCTTGAGGTTTTTGTAGAGGCCCTATCTTTCTCTTATATTAGGATAAGCTGATGATGCTTGTTTCTTAGCAGCTTTATTTCTGATTAGCTTAGAAAATAACTATAGTAGGCTGTCATACTACCTAACAAAATGACTGGCTTTCATAACTATTAGTTTACATTTCTTAATTATCCTAAACAGTTTATGACAATTAGTAGTGAAAGGCCAAACATCACATTTCATTTTTTTTTTCATTACCTCCTAACCCTTCCATCCCATTTCTCTGGGGTGGGGTGTCTTTTTATAACAGTCCCTCATTTCAATTGAGATGTTGTATGAGGGCCAAGAGCCTCCTCATTCATTGGGGATCTATGAAGCAGTACCATCAGTGAAAAGTGTCTCATTGCCTGGGAGAGAGAACTAAAAAACAAACAAAAAAGTAAACAGACAAATAGATAAAAAAGACTAAGAAATAGAAAAAAAATTTAAAAAATATAAAAAATAAATAAAAAAAATAAAAAGTCTATGTCCAAGTTCTGTAGGGGTTAGATAAATTAGATTTAGAAAATATATAGGAGTTTCTGATACTGTCTCTTAATTCGGGGCCTGAAGAGCATTATCAGCATGACGTCAGCAAAAACAGGAAAGACTCAATAGACTGAAAAACAAGTTTGAAGTCAGGAAAACAGGAAAGACTCAATAGAATTGAAGAAACAAAGTATCTGTCCTGACATTGTTTTCAGCTGCTAAGTGGGCGGAGCCCAAATTAAGCTGAAACAGAGTTCCTCCTATTTGAGGACAGTGCATGGAGCCCAGAAGAGAAGAGGCCCCTGATGCTAGAGAGCTCCAAGAGTCCTGCTGAAAAAAGGGCTGGCCACTGATGGCCAGCTCTCTCCCTGAAGCAGAAAGAAGCCGGTGAGCAAAGAAAGCCTGAGCAAGACACCAAAAGGCCAAGGACTGGACCCTGTGGCTCAGCTTTTGCCTAGAGGGGTTTGATCTGTCCAAACAGTGGCCTAAAGGAAACGGTGCCTGGCTTTAAGGACTGAGGCAGAGCAGCTGAGTTCCTGATTCAAAAGAAGTAAGTTGGCCTGCAGACGGCTGGGGTCTCCCACAGAGAAGAAAGCATGAAGCCTTATTTAAGGTGAGACTGCAATAACCAACTACCCCGACGAACCTGCATCTGAGAGATCCAGAAGAAGGACTGCTAAGTGTGTTAAAGAATCTACAACAAAGACTGTGTTCCTGACGACTGAGGACCTGCCCCAGAGACTGTATCATTCTAAAAGGTTATGAAAGTAGTTTTTATAATTATCAATAGGTTTAGTGGATAGGTTAAAGGGGTTGTAGAATTTTATAGGATTAATAGTTAAGAAATTGTTGGTGTTTGTTATAAGTGAATTTAGTAATAAATAAATAAGTGATGAATAATAATTTAAAAGTTCGGTTACAAAGTTCCCTTTGGTGTGTTACTTGTAGTATCAATACCTTCTACTATATAGCTAAAATCCTACTATAAGTGAATAGATACCATATGCATCCTTTTGAGTCTGGGTTAGCTCACTCAGGATGAGCTTTTCTAGTTACATCCATTTGGCTGCAAATTGCATAATTTCATTGTTACTGATAGCTGAATAATATTCCATTGTGTAGATGTACCACTGTTTTTTAACCCATTCTTCGGTTGAGGGACATCTGGGTTGTATCCAGTCTCTAGCTATTACAAATAAAGCTGCTATAAACATAGATTAGGAAACTTCCTTATGATTCCATGAAGAGGCATTTGGGTGTATACCCAGAAGTGGTATGGCTGGGTCCTGAGGCAAAGTTATTCCAAGTTTTCTAAGATATTGCCAAACTGACCTCCATAGTAGTTGCACAAACCTGCACTCCCAATAGCAATGGAGTAGGGTACCCTTTTCTCCACACCCTCGCCAGCATGTGCTGTCATTTGAGCTACTGATCTTAGCCATTCTGAAAGGTGTGAGATGGAATCTCAGAGTGGTCTTGAGTTGCATTACTCTCATGATTAACGATGTTAAGCATTTCTTCAAGTGTCTCTCAGCCATTAGGAATTCCTCCTTTGTGAATTCTCTGTCCCACATTTTTTGATTGGATTATTTGTTTTCTTGGCATTTACTTTCTTGAGTTCTTTGTAGATTTTGGATATTAGCCCTCTGTCAGACGTGGGGTTGGTGAAGATTTTCTCCCAGTCTGTAGGCTGCCATTTTGTTCGAATGGCAGTGTCTTTTGCCTTACAGAAGATTTTCAGTTTCATGAGGTCCCATTTATTGATTGTTGATCTCAGGTCCTGAGCTATTGGTGTTCTGTTCAGGAAGTTGTCCCCTGTGTCAATGAGTTCGAGGAATTTTCCTACTATTTCTTCTAGTAGATTTAGTGTGACTGGCCTTATGTTAAGGTCTCTGATAGACTGGGACTTAAGTTTTGTACAAGGTGATATTATGGGTCTAATTTCATTCTTTTACAAGTGGACATCCAGTTGGACCAGCAACCATTTGTTGAAGATGCTGTCCTTCCATTGTGCCGTTTTGGTTTCTTTGTCAAAAATTAAGTGGCCATAAGTGTGTGGGTCTCTTTCTGGATCTTCAATTCGATTCCATTGATCTACAGGTCTGTATCTACACCAATTCCATGCTGTTTTTAAAACTATTGCTCTGTAGTACAGCATGAAATCTGGGATGGTGATACCTAGAGATTTTTTTTATTGTACAGGATTGATTTAGTTATTCTGGACTTCTTTTGTTCCATATGATATCGAGAATAGCTCTTTCTAAGTCTATAAAAAATTGTGTTGGTATTTTGTTAGGAATTGCATTGAATCTATATATTCCTTTTGGTAGGATGGCCACTTTTATTGTGTTGATCCTACCTATCCATGAGCATGGGAAATTTTTCCATCTTCTAAAGGCCTCTTCCATTTCTTTCTTCAAGGTCTTGAAGGTCTTGTTGTACAGGTCCTTCACATGCTTGGTTAGAGTTACCCCCAGTTGTTTTATGTTGTTTGTGGCTACTGTGAAGGGGGTTGTTTCCCTTATTTCTTAGGCAATTTGTTTGTTGTATTAAGAAGGGCTTCTGATTTTTTTGAATTAATTTTGTATCCAACCACTTTTCTGAAGGTGATTATTAGCTGTAAGAGTTCTCTGGTGGAATTGTTGGGGTTGCTTATGTATACTATCATATCATCTGAAAATAAGGATAATTTGACTTCTTTGTTTCCAATGTTTATTCCCTTGATCTCCTTTAGTTGTCTTATTGCTCTAGCGAGAACTTCAAGTACTATATTGAAGAGATATGGTGAAAGTGGACATCCTTGACTTGTCCCTGATTTTAGAGGAAATGCTTCAAGTTTCTCTCCATTTAATTTGATGTTGGCCACTGGCCTGCCATATATTGCATTTGTTATTTCTAGGTATGGTCCTTGTATGCCCGTTCTCTCCAGAACTTTTAGCTTGAAAGGGTGTTGGATATTGCCAAATGCTTTTTCTGCATCTAGCGAGATTATCATGTGTTTTTTTTCTTTCATCTTGTTTATATGGTGAATGACGTTGATAGACTTTCATATGTTGAACCATCCCTGCATTCCTGGGATGAAGCCTACTTTATCATGGCGTATGATACTTTTGATGTGTTCTTGAATTCACTTTGCTAGTATTTTATTAAGTATTTTTGCATCTATGTTCATGGGAGGAGATTGGTCTGAAGGTCTCTTTCTTTGTTGGGTCTTTGTGTGGTTTAGGAATCAGGGTGACTATGGCCTCATAGATTGAGTTTGGCAATGTTCTTTCAGATTCTATTTTGTGAAAGAGTTTGAAAAGTATTGGTGTTAGCTCCTCTTTGAAGGTCTGGCAGAATTCCGTGCTAAAGACATGTGGCCCTGGGCTTTTTTTGGTTGGGAGATTTTTAATGACTGTTTCTATTTCCTTATGGGTTATAGGAATCTATAACCCATAAGGAAATAGAATTTTTAATCTGTTTATCTGATCTTGATTTAGCTTTGGTAGGTGGAATCTATCAAGAAAATTGTCATTTCACTTAAGTTTTCAAATTTGGTACAGTATAGATTTTTAAAGTAGGATCCAAATATTCTCTGGATTTCCTCAATGTCTATTGTTACTTCTCCCTTTTCATTTCTGATTTTGTTGATTTGTGTTTTCTCCCTCTGTCTTTTCGTTAATTTGGCTAAGGGTCTGTCTATTTTGTTGATTTTCTCGAAGAACCAACTCTTGGTTTCATTGATTGTTTGTATAGTTCTTTTTGTTTCTAAGTTGTTGATTTCAGCCCTAAGTTTGATGTTCTCCTGCCTTCTGCTCCTCTTGGGAGTATTTGCTTCTTTTTTTTTTCTCAATTCACCGAGTTTAGCTGTTAATTCGCTAATTTGAGCTGTCACAATTTTCTTTTTGAAGGCACTTAGTGCTATGAACTTTCCTGGTAGCACAGCTTTCATTGTGTTCCATAGGTTTGGGTATGTTGTGTCTTCATTTTCATTGGATTTTAAAAAGTCTTTCATTTCCTTCTTTATTTCTTCCCTGACCCAGTGGTCCTCTATTAAAGAGTTGTTCAATTTCCATGTGTGTGTAGACTTTCTGTTGATTCTTTTGCTATTGAAGTCCAGCTTTATTCCATGGTGGTCTGATAAGATACAAGGGGTTATTTCAATTTTCTTGTATCTGTTGAGGCTGTCTTTGTGTCCAACTATGTCGTCGATTTGGAGAAGGTTCCATGAGGTGCTGAGAAGAAGGTGTATTCTTTTGTGTTTGGGTGAAACGTTCCGTAGATATCTGTTAGGTCCATTTGGTTCATGATGTCTGTTAGATTCATTATTTCTCTGTTTGGCTTCTGTCTTGTTGATCTGTCCATAGTTGTGAGTGGGGTGTTGAAGTCTCCCACTATTAAAGTGTTTGGATCGATGTGCGATTTAAGTTTCAGAAGCGTTTCTTTTATAAATGTAGGTGCCTTTGTATTTGGGGCATAGATGTTCAATATTGATATGTCCTTTAAGGACATATCCTTCAAGGAATATGTAATGCCCTTCTCTGTCTTTTTTTATTAACCTCAATTGGAAGTCTATTTTGTTTGATATTAGGGTGGCTACTCCAGCTTGTTTCCTGGGTCCATTTGCTTGGAAAACCTTTTCCCAGCCCTTTACTCTGAGATAGTTTTTATCTTCAATAGTGAGATATGTTTCTTGTATGCAGCAAAAAGATGGGTCTTGTTTATGGATCTAGTCTGTAAGTCTGTGTGTTTTTTTTTTTTTTTATTGGCAAGTTGAGTCCATTGATGTTGATGGATATTAGTGACCAGAGGTTGTTATTTTCCATTATTTTGGTATATCTGGTCATCTTGTGTTTCTTCTTTTTTTTTTTTTTTTTAAGTTGCTGTGGAGGTTTCTATTTCCTGTGTTTTCTTGGGTTTAGCTATCTTCTCTGGGTTGGAATTTTCCTTCTAGGATCTTCTGTAGGGCTGGGTTTGTGGGGAGATATTGTTTGAATTTGATTTTGTCATGGAATATCTTGTTTTCTCCATCTATGTTGATAGAGAGTTTTGCTGAGTATAGTAGTCTGGCTGGGCACCTATGTTCTCTCAGGGCTTGTAGGACATCCATCGAGGGCCTTCTAGCTTTTAAAGTTTCTGAGAAGTCAAGTGTGATTCTGATGGGTCTGCCATTGTATGTGACTTGGCCTTTTTCTCTTACAGCTTTTAATATCCTTTCTTTGTTCTCTACATTTGGAGTTTCTCTTATTATGTGACAAGAGGATTTCTTTTCTGATCTAATCTGTTCTGTAAGCCTCTTGGATTTTTACTGGTATCTCTTTCTTTAGGTTTGAGAAGTTTTCTTCTATGATTTTATTGAAGATATTTCCTGGACCATGGAGTCGGGAGTCTTCTCTTTCCTCTCTGCCTATAATTCTTAGTTTCCGTCTTTTCATTGAGTCCTTGATTTCTTGGATATTGTGGGTGAGAAATTTTTTAACTTTCTCATTTTCTTTGGATGTTGTATTGATTTCTTCTATCGAATCTTCCATGCCTGAGATCCTTTCTTCCAACTCTTGAATCCTATTTTTGGTACTCAAATCCATTGTTCCTGTTCTCTTCCCTTGATTCTCCATTTCCATTTTTAACTCTGACTGTGTTTTCTTTATTGTTTCCATTTCCATTTTCATTTCTTGAGTGATGTTATTTGTTTTGTCCATTTCCTGCTCCAGTTTGCTTGTCTTTGCCTGGAAGTCTTCCATTGCCCTCTCTTTTTCTTGTTCAAGTTGACTCACCTTGTTCTGAAGTTCTCTAATGGTGTTTTCCATTGCTTTTGTATGGGCAATTGTGGCTTCTTTGAATTCCTTCATAGATTTAAGTTCTTCTTGAAGGGACTCACTCTATCACTTTCCATAATGTAGAATTGTCATCGTTTTCACGTGTTTCAGCTGTGGTGAGGTGGTTTGGGCAGGATGGAATAGCATTGCTTTCTTTTGTTGGAGTCATTTCACTCTGTTTTTGTTTTGTTTTGTTTTTGTTTTTTGTTTTTTTTTTTTTTTTGGTCTGGGGCCTCTGGCCATGTGAAATTTTTTAGCTGTCTTCTGGACTTGAGTACAAAGGGGGCACTTTGGTGTAGTAGTCCAGTTGCCTTACTCCACCCCTATAAGGTGAGTCATTCAGCCCCACCTCCTAGGTGGAGACCTAACTAATCCAGGGGGTGGAGCTGTGTGCATGTAAGCTCTGGTTCCCTGCCCGGAGGGCCAGTACTAGTAAAAAAGTCCTATATACAACAGTTTCAAATACCTTGCAGTTTGCCCAGGTTGGCTTCTGTGGTGGGTAAATCTGTCTTCACCCCCAATAGCCTTGCCACTCCCAGGGCTTGAAAACTGGCCAGTGATGTCACCGCAGTGGGTTGCAATCTGCAGCCTGAGGGCACTTTCAGCTGAGCTGTGCTCACTTCCAAGGGTCGCACCCTTTCACCAGATAGCTAGATTGTCTTTGCGAGACCTGAGGGGTGCCCAGCAGGGTGGAGATTATCTCTGTGTGGGATTTGAATATGCCCACTGGGTATTAGATTGGAACTTACCCAGTGTGTCTCTCCTGGTGGAGGATGGGGGAATCCTGATTCCCCAAATCAACGGCTTCCTTGCGTGTTGGAGAGTGGGAGGGAGCATTCTGCCCTGGGTCCCCCAGTGGTCCCTGGGTAGTTGGGTGAGATCGGGGGAAGGGGGGGGTCGAGCCATTTGTACTGTGTCCTGCAACACTCGCCACCCTGTGACTGTTAACCCCGAAATCAAAATACGTCTGTGCAGGCCGCTGCCATTTTGGATCCCCCAGTGTCAAGTATTATAAACATTACAAAAAGATAAACTAAAATTATACTAGTCTTTCAAAAGAGATGACTTTTATATACATATACAATTCAAGTATTTAAGGAAAAACTGAGATACTAAATAACATGAGAGCAACATTCAAAAAGGAATTTTGTGTAGCACTTAGACAGAAGAATGACTACCAAGAATAATCATAAGTAGGATATCTTACTTGAAATTAAAATCAAGTTTCCAGCAAGTAGATTTCCAAATTTAACTGTTAATAAAAAGTTTCATTGATTGACATTGTGAACATAATATAAGACAAAAAGGAAGTAATTTAAAATTACTACATATTGCTGTTCTTGTTTTATTCATGATCATCCACAACAAGGACTTGTTCTAACTCTAAAGTATTTATGTCCTAATTCGAGTAAAGAACAAACCAGGAACTTCATTGTATATGTTATGTCACAGTCAATGTGAACAATTTGTCAGGAAAACTTTTGGAAGTTTTATAAATGGTACTTCATGTTAACTTATTCTTACATGAATCAAAATACTTATAAAAAATTGCATTTTGTTTTAATGCATTATTTTTATAGACATTTCCATTTATATCAAATTCTATTGAAGTGCATATTTTAACATTTCCCTCATTTTTACTGGGCTATATTTATTATTACTGAAGTTTTAAAGTTCTTTATGCAGTCTTAAGAATAGGCACATAGTTAGGTACCATTGCACATCTATTAAAATGCCTAATATCAAAATGAATGAAAATATCCTACATTAAGAAAATATAGAAGAGCCAAAATTATTACAAGCTGTTGTTGGTAAAATAGTACAGCAACTTTAAAAAATTGTTGAATAGTTTCTTAAAGTAATTGTAATATTTTCCAACATTTCCTAGTTTCTACTCAAAGGAATAAAACTATGTATGTACAAAGACTTGAACACTAATTCTCAGACACATAACATTTCACAGAAGAAACATGAAAACAATTCAAATGGCCTCCAAGACATGAATGCATAAGCCAATTGTGTTAATTTCATGCAATCCATATACTACTCATTAAAAAAAGCAGAAATGTGCTATTTACTAACACATGGAGCAATATGAGTGACTGTCAAATATCCTGAGAATTAAACAAAGCACATTTTATGATTCAATTATTGTGAAATTCTTTAAAATACAAGATCATTTACAGATTTGGAAAGCAGATGGGATGTGTGTGGGATAAAATAAACATGAGAAGAATGTGCAAGGCTGGAAAACAAGATTTTAAAGGATCATGTGATTAGATTGAGGAATGAAAGGCACATTCATTATGTTCATCCTGTGGACGGATTTACAAGTGCTTATGTATATCAAAACTTATTGTGTACATTGTACATAGTCAAAGTTTATCGTACAGCATTATCTTAGTTTCCTTTCCTGTTACTGTGATGAAATGCTCTAGCAAAAACAACTTAAATGCAAAAGGGTTTATTTTGGCTCACAGTTCATAGATCTAGTCTACCATGGCAGAGAAATGCTGATACAGGCCCTTGAGGCAACTGTACATTGTACGTGGTCAGGAAGCACAGAAGAATCATTTTGCTCAGCTTACTTTCTCCTTTGGTGCACTCCTCTACTCCCTCTCAGATAATGGTGCAATGCCCAGAAGGCAGCTCCCAACCACTCAGCTAACCTTTGCAATATAGTCTCCCCTATGCATGCCCAGAACCTTGTGTCACTAGTGATTCTAGAGCACATCAAGTTAAAATGGGAATGAAATAGCACAAGAAAGCAATTAAGTGTTCATATGTTTTCAAACAGCTTTTCTTGATTCTGTTTATATATATGCCCAGATTCCTATCTGTGTCAATAACACAAGTGGAAAATAATTTTCCTGGTTATAACTGTTCAGAGAGACAGGTTCTATCTGGGCCACCAAAGCAGAGAGTGTAGCTAAAAAGTCTTTCTGTAAAAGCTAAGCTTTGAGAGGATCAGAGCATCAACATAGAATAAATTAGAACAAATATCCAGGGAAAGCACTATAGAGTTGAACCCCATGCTTACTCACTGAAAACATAAGGAATTGCTGATCTATGTCATGCAGAGGCAGAAATCTTCTGCCCAATACAGTCTAGAATGTTTGTAGATTGGAGGAGACTCTGCCACTTCTCATTGGGCTTGGAAAAGAAAATGCTTGTATGTAAGCTACTTAATTAATCCAGTGATCATTGAAAGTAGTCATGGTGTTCCTATAATTGTGGGAAATTCTCTGAATTTGAGGTAAAAAATTCACATTATATAAAAATGATTTTCTAGCAAAGTTGAATTGTAGATAGAAGTAAGGATATCTGAATACTTTCTTTTCCTACTATGTATATAAAATAATTGCTTTTCACAAAAAGGAAAACCTCAATTCAGTGATAATGCTTAGGGATTAAGATGTTCATGTTACTTGAAATGTTTTATTTGTGCAATTTTTAATGGCAATCATAGAACTTTGGGGCTGGAAATGACCTCAGAACCTAACAGAGAACCAAGAAGTTAAGCAAATGATTCAGGGTGGCAGTTAACCGGTGACAGAACTGGGATTACTTAAAACTACAACCTTCTTTCTGCTCCAAAGATTACAATTAAAATCTTTGACTAAAAGGGAATCAGCTACCACAATGACTTAATATGAAAATGCAAGAACATGGACAGCTCATTAGTAGAGTGCTTGCCTAGCAGGTGGAACACAGGGTTCAACTACCAACACTACAATAACAATAAAGCAAATCATCACAGGAACTCTAAATTAATGAAGATACCATGTCCCATTTTCTTCTTTTCCTAATTCACTTAACTAGTATTTATAGAATTTCTATTTTGTTCTGGGAATTGACTAAGCTCTGGTCATAATGAAATAAAATATTAAAGTATCTCATAATGTAAAGGAATGACAGAAAGAAAAGCCTTGTTTTGGGGGGGCACTGAAGCCAATTGGAAGGAGAGCCTAATGCACAGCAAAAGGATGGGACAAGGATAGCTTTAATATTGGCAGTATATAAGTTAGTGATATGAGAGAAAAGGGCAGAGACAGTGAGGCAGAGACCTCATAAGGAAAAGGAGAAAAACCTAGGGACAGAGGCCCAACATTCCAGGTACTTGGAAAGCCAAGGCATGAAGATTCTGAATTCAAGGCCAACCTGAACAACTTAATGATACTCTGTCTAAAACTATAGATTCAAAAGAGGGCTGAAGACACAGCATAGTGTTGACATGGGGCCTATAGATTAAAAAGAGGGCTGAAGATACAGCATAGTGTTAACACGGGGCCTAAAATGTGTGAAGCCCTCACTGTAATTCCCTGTATTATAAAATAATTAATTATTTAATATAATCAATTAATTAATGGTAGACAGAAAAACAAGGAAATGATTATTGTAAAATGCAAGTGATCACATACCTCTAACACAAAAAAGCTTGCAATAGGCAGAAGTTACACTTGTAATTATCCAGCAATAAAGTTTTGTGAAATTTGTTCCATGTCAATTTTATGCATATAGTACATTCTAATAATTCTTGCCTGCAACCTCTCTAAATCCTCCATTTCCTACACTTTACTTTCTCCTCCTTATAAGTGGTTTCCCCAGTCATGTCTATTTTTGTTTTCTTTAGTGACTTACTTAGTTTAACCAGAGCATCTGTATGACTTTGGGTTTGAAGTTATCCATTGGAGCTTTGTGTGTTCATCATTGGGCAGGTAAATAAATTCTTTCCCAGAATTCCAATAGACAACTAGTTCAACATAGATAGGGAGGGCCCACAATAGTCTCCCTGATCAATAGCTGAATGTTGACAGGCTCAGTCTTTTGCATGCTCATTGCAAGAAACCATAGTTGCTATAAGTCACAACTTCATTGGCTGTGCCTTTCCCAGAATTAATTTCACAGCCCTTCTCTCTATCTTCCATTTTTTTCTTAATTTCCACCACCTCTTCCATAATATTTTTTGAACCTTTGAAGAAGAGGTATAGATGTCCTGTTTTGGCCTGAGCACTCAACCATCATTTATCCTCAGCACTTTGAGCAGCATTCACTATTATTCATTGAAAATAAAAGTTTTTCTATTAAGACTGAAAGTATCATATATTATGAGTATAAGCTGAAATTTGAAAGTGTGCCATGACAATATAGCTGAACAAGAGCAGTAATTTCTATGATAAGGCCTAAGACCTCCTCAACCATTTTTTAACAAGATTTATATTACTAGGCATGAACTCTGTCTTGTAAAACAGGCCTTATAGCCAGAGTAGTTGATCACGTGCATAATCATCATGCCATTATTGCAAAAATGAGGACATTTTGACAGGAATGCTGATACTGCATTTTGTAGGTTAAGACCATTGATGCCTTTTCTCCCCTAGATGAGTAAATAACAGTTTTAGTACTATGAACACTATAAAGCAGACAGAAAGCATTTAACTCTGTTCCAGCTTAATTTATTTGTATCCTCTAATTAAGGTGTGTTTTGTATGTTTAGAAATAGAATCTTATTAATTAGGTGGGCAACCAAAATTAATGGCAAGTCTGAATTGCTTTGGAGGGCTTGGCATACTTCTTGACAAATAAGTTTCAAAAATGAATCCCACATTTGGCAGTGGTATTTTTGTTTAAAGATACATCACTTTTAGGAGTAGTATTATATGGGTCAGTGGAATTCTCCTATATCTATCTATCTATCTATCTATCATCTATCTATCTAATCACTGTATCTCTCTACCTATATGTATATATAATTTAATCTATCTATCTCTATAAAGCTCTGTCTCTTAGTAGGAGGTTTCCATATGGATTAACATAGAAGACAAAAGCACATTTACTTCATATTTTTAATTTATTTTTTATTTTTTCAAGTTACATCTCAATTGCAATCCCCTCCCTATGCCCCCCTAAAGTCCCACTCTCCTACCCCCTTCCCCCTCAACCCCCATCCACTTCCTGTTTTTCTTAAGATTAAGGTATATATTTTCCCCCCAACAGTTCCCCTTTCAGTCCAACAGATGGCTCTTTCTCTTATAGCAACAAATGAAATACAAAACAACAGAAATAATTAGGCCACAATTATGAGAATTATAAAGCTTAGCATACATTCCCAACATCCAGTCCATATGTATTTGGCACCTGACTTTAACATTCTACTATCTAACCATCTTCATGAGTTTAAAGTTCTATATCCAACTCAGTTTAGATCCTAACTTGCATCACAATTTAAAAAAAAATCTTAGATCCAGAACACCCTCTTGATTCCTAAACAACTCAAGATTTAACTATGAGACTCTAGCTATCTAGTCTTCAACCACGTCAGAGACCTGAGGACAAATATATCTGATTATACTTGAAGTGCAGGGCCAACAGCTTCCAAAACTAAGAAATGACATACCAGTGGCTGCCTGGACAGTTCCCAATTTCTCTCCATACATTACAGCATCAATCTTCAGCCATTTCGCCCTGTTTCTCTGACAGACATTGATTGTAAAGCAGGAATTATGAAGGACTTGCCTACCCTGTCTTGGAAGAGCTAAGCTGTTTAGTTACCTGCTTCCAAGCTTTGTCCTGTTTGGACAGCATTCTGTCTACAGTTGAAGCAAGGGATTTTTCTTGCCAAGAGATAGGCTTGCCACTAATTCAACCATCTCCTATATAGATTCTTGGATGCTCATCTTCTACTTGGAGTAGAATACGTGGTGCTGTCAGGAGCTGACATGTCTGGATATCAAAAAATATTAAGTTAAGAAAACATCTTTGAATGCCATATTCTGCAGATCTCTTGAGGTTTATGAAAACATCTATCTATCTCCTTATATTTGGATAAGCAAATGTTGCTTGTCTCTTAGCAACCTGATTTCTGATTAACTTAGAAAATAACTGTGATAGACTGCCCTAATACCTAACAAAATGATATACTTGAATGACTATTAGTTTTAATTTCTTAATTATTGTAAACGGTTTAAGAGAGTTGCTAACAAAAGGCCAAAATTTCACATTTCATTTTTAAGCATTACCTAGGTACAATACCTTAAAAAGAATTAACCTTAATTTTGTATCAGTGTACAAAAGATCAATACCAATGTGGCCAAATATAATCTTAATTTTGAATGAATAACTGTGGTACATCTACACAATGGAATATTATTCAGCTATCAGGAACAATGAAATTATGCAATTTGCAGCCAAATGGATGTAACTATAAAAGCTCATCCTGAGTGAGCTAACCCAGACTCAGAAGGATGAATATGGCATCGATTCACTTATAGTAGGATTTTAGCTATATAGTAGAGGATATCGATACTACAACCAATGCCCCAAAAGGAACATGGACATAAACTTTTTATTTTTTATTCTTTTATTTTTATTTTTTTTCTTTTATTCTTTTTTATCTGCTTGTTGGCTTATTTGTTTGTTTGGTTTTTTTTAGTTCTCTCTCCCTGGCAATCAGACACTTTTCACCGGTGATACTGCCTCATAGACCCCATTGTATGAGGAGGCTCCTGGCCCTCCTATGACTAATGAACTTGGGTGAGGGACTGTTATATAGGGACACCCCACTCCAGAGAAGTAGGATAGAAGGATCAGGGGATAAAGAAAAAAATGACATGTGAAATTTCAGCCTTTGGCTACTAATTGTCATAAACTATTTAGGATAATTAAGAAATGCAAACTAATAATCATGCAAGCCTGTCATTTTGTTAGGTGCTATGACAGTCTATTATAGTTATTTTCTAAGCTAATCAGAAATCAAATTGCTAAGAGACAAGCAACTTTTGCTTATCCTAATATAAGAGATAGATAGGGCCTCTTCAAAGACCTCAAGAGATCTGCAGAATATGGCATTCAAAGATGTTCACTTAACTGTAGATTTTTTGATATTGAGACATGTCAACTCCTGACAGCACCCCCTATTCTACTCCAAGTAGAAGATGGCATCCAAGAATCTCCAGTGGGAGATGATTGAATTAGTGGCAAGCCTATCTCTTGGCAGAAAAAAACCCTTGCTCCAATTGTAGACCGAATGCTGTCCAAAAAGGACAAAAATTGGAAGCAGGTAAGTCGACAACTTAGCTCTGCCAAGTCAGGGTAGGCAAGTCCTTCATAATTCCTGATCTGCAATCAATGTCTGTCAGAGAAATGGGGCCAAACAACTGAAGATAGATGCTGTAATGTATGGAGAGAAAATGGGAACTGTCCAGGCAGCCACTGGTATGTCATTTCTTAGTTTTGGAAGCTGCAGGCCCTGCACTTCCTATATAATCAGACATGTTTATCCCTCTCAGGTCTCTGAGGTGGTTGAAGAACAGATAGAGTCTCATAATTAAATTTTGAGTTATTTAGGAATCAAGAGAGTGCCCTGGATCTAAGAAGATGTTTTTAATATTGTGATGCAAGTTAGTATGAAAACTGAGTTAGATATAGAACTTTAAACTCATGGAGATGGTTAGATAGTAGAACATTAAAGTCAGGTGCCAAATACATATGGACTGGACATTGGGAATATATGCTAAGCCATATAACTCTTATAATTGTGGCCTAATTACCTCTGTTGTTGTGAATGGTATTTATTATATAAGAGAAAGAGCCATTTATTGGAGTGAAAGGGAGAGCTGTTGGGGGAAAAAGATATACCTTAAACTTAAAAAAAAAAAGGATGGGGATGGGTGGGTTGAGGCAGAAGAGGGTGGGAGGGTGGGACTGGAGGGGGGAGTATGGAGGGGATTGCAATAGAGATGTAACTTAAAGAAAAAAATAAATTAAAAAAAAACAAAGATCAATACCAATGTAACCCAATATAATCTTAATTTTGAATCAATATACAAAGATCAATACCAATTTAGTGAAATATAATCTTAATTTTGTGTTAATATACAAAGGTGTAAGAGTATATTCAATAATCTGTCCTTTTTTCTTTATCATTCCTATACTATGTCTATATCCCATTTTTTCTCAAGTCTTTTCACCCCTACATAGGAGAGAACGTAGGATACAGAAAAGAAAAAGAGAGAAGTCTCTGGCTCTAACCTCCAAAACCTATTTAACAAGACCATTTAACAGCTTGTAATATCTCCCTCTAAATAACAAGAAGTATCTATAACCAATCAATTGACCAAAAGAGGGGAAAATAACCCACCCTACCTTCTGAAGATGGGACATTGCTCTCATAAAATTACTTCCTGCTGATTTGGGATGTAGTAAACCTGTTTGGGGTCCAAATAAGAATGGAAAAATGATTAAGCATGTTAATAGAATAATTTGAGGTTCAATTCTTTTTTGCTCAGCTATGTAAATGTCCTAAGAAGTTTGTAGACAGAAGCTGAACTTAAGGGCTTTACTGAAGTTCTGGATGGAACAGTTTGTGGAGCTGTTCTTAGAGATTTGTTGTGGTTGTAGATTTTTGAGGGAACAGCTATTAAGGCAGTCTACAAGGCTGGATCTTCTGGTCTGCTTATCTTCTTTGGTGTCTGATCTGTTTTCTTCTGAGGTTTCAGTTGTCCAGTTGTCCCTGGATTCCTTAGATGGATGCTTTAAATCTCCTGCAAAGATAAGAACAAAGCCCTCCCCTAATCTTAACTCTGGGACACTACTTTTTTTGGGGGGAGGGTCAGGTAATATATTTCCTGGAGCAAATTCAGTTTTTGACAATATAAAAAGTATTATCTTTCAATTGAGATTAAAAAAAGTATTTTGATATTTTGGAACTAAACAAACATTTAAGTGTATATATTTTAAGATCTCAAAGGATAATTCACTTTGAATTTCAGCATGCATTTTGTGAGTAGCTTTTAAACTTAAATCCTTCCAAATCCTATGTGTCTGTCTCTACATCCCAAGTACTGGGATCAATGGCATGTGCTGATGGAATTAAAGATGTACATCACCACCCCTGGATGGAAGTTTTTCTCTATTCAGAGGTTGCTTTGTGTCAGGCTAACCTTGAACTCTGAAATCTGCAGGTTTCTGTTTCTAGTGTGTCGGGATTAAGGGTGTGCATCATCACTATCCTGTTCCTTGTAACTCTAAAATTTATAAGACGACTAACTCTGTAGTGAGCCTTCTGTCTCTGCTGGAGTTAAAGGCATGGGTTAACACCATGCATTTCATATATTTTATCTTAGCTCCAAATTTTTTCAACTCTTGGAGGTTTAGGAAACCAGGTTGAACTGCAGTAACCTTTAGTTTATTCACACTATTTTAAACCTCTTACCTGCTTTTTAATACCAAACCATGAAAATATCCTTTATATATCCAATAATAATAATAATCAACAGCAACAACAAAAACCCTTTTAAGCTGCTATCAAATTTTTGTAAGCTATGTGGCCACCTGCAGTCTAACATTCCAATCTGAAATTAAGGCCATTTTTCTTTTCATACCAGTAAGGCAAGTATACCTTTGGTAAATTATAGTTTGAAAATTTTATATTGTATTTTTTTATATTTTTAAGCTTATTAACTCTTTTCTAAAAAAGTATTATTTTGTTTTCTCAAGTTAATTCTAGAACATAGTTTCCTCCCTCCTACCCTCCTGGCCCCTCCTTTCCTCTCTCCTTCCCTCCCTCCCTCCCTCTTTGTTCCTCTACTTGGTACTTTCCTTCTCCTCAGATGAGGTGGGGCCTCACATATCTTACTCTCTCTGTTCTTCAGTCATGTGAGGTCCAAGGGCTTCCACTTGTACTGGAGCTTGATAAGGCACACCATCTACGGTCCACTAACCTGCAGCAGATTCCATGACTCACTGCTGGGTGAAATTTTTCCTAGGATAGATCTTATTTTTAATTTTGTAATACAGTTTTATATAAGTTACATTAAATGAATGAAACTATAAGTAGTTCACACATAAAATCCTAGAATTCCATGTAGGAAACCTGAAAGTTTGTCTCTCACCTGCCTATTGGCCATGTCGCCCACTATGTGGCTCTGGTGCTGCCTTGAGCCTGGCTCAGAGCTTCAGGTAGTTACAACCAGACCCATTCTGACAGCCACCACCATCCATCAGCACCCGACCCTCTGTACCAATCTGGGAGTGTAAAGAGTCAGACATAAAATCACAGGTAGGCATTCTCAGACTCAGTCTATGCATCTGTCTACCTAATAACCACCCTACCCATTATGCCTCTTCAGTATTACAAGGAAATCAACCCCCAACTCTAATGTGGACCTTCAGACTCAGTATATCTGTCTTCTTGCCTAACCTCCCTATCTACCACTTTTCTCTGCAACCACATAGCATACTGAAATCTTGACCAAAGATAAGGAGCCCCTTACCTTTCTTTGCAAAAACTCACCTCCACTTGAGATATTGTGCCATCATATACTCTTCTGCTACAAAGAACAATCCACATTTACTACAAGCCAATCAAATGTCTCCCAGTACAACTCACACATTCCAGTGGGTCATCCTTAGACTTCTGAAGATCAGCAAAATCTTCTAAGCCACAGAAAGTTTATTCCTAGGCCCAGAAGTAGGGCCTATCCCTTATTGATCTAAATCCACTTCTGACAACCTAATCCCTTGTCTTAGTTAGGGTTTCTATTGCCGGGATGAAATGTCAAGAACGAAAAACAAATTGGAAAGGAAAGAGTTTATTTGACTTATACTTCCATATAATTGTTCATCATCTTAGGAAGTCAGGACAGAACTCAAACAGGGCAGGAACCTGGAGGCAGGAGCTAATGGAGAAGCCATAGAGGTGTGCTTCTTACTGAATTGCTATCCATGGCTTGCACTGTCTGTATTTTTATAGAACCCAGGACCACCATCCCATGGATATCCCTAACCACAATGGGCTGGACACTTCCCCATCAATCACTAATTAAGAAAATGAAAATTCCCTACAGGTTTGCCTGCACCATTTTCTTTTTAACTTTTGATTCATTCTTTGTGAATTTCACATTATACACCCCAATCCTAATCATTTCCCCATCTGTTAGTATCCACCCTTGATCCTTGTAATCCTCCACTAACAAAATAAAATTAAAAATAAAAACAAACAAACCAACAAATAAAAAACACGATCTCATTGTGGAAGCTGTAGTTTGTCACACAGTATACCCTTCCTCTTGCACATCTTTACATGCATTTGCATTCATTGCAATGAGTCATGTGTTTTGTTTGAGATTTATTGCTTCTGCTATACTATCAACACTGGATCTTCATGGAGACTCCTCTTGGATATCCTATTCTTGTCCTGTGTCATGAAGATCCTGCAGCTTTGGATCTGCAGGACCAGCCCCGTCATTAGCTCCAGAAGTTCATAGCTGGGGTAGATAATAGGATCCATAAATTCAAAGCCCTGGATTTGGGACCAGCTCTCTCACTCCCAACCACCAGAGTCAACTCTCCAGAATTGTACCAGATAGATCATCCAATGCAGCAGCCAGCAAGGGGCAGGACCAACTCTCCTGCTCTCATACCATTGGAGCTGGCTCATTTTTGCCTTTGCCATCAGGGCTAGCTATACTGTACTGTCCAGGGGAGGGGTAGTGCCCACTCTCCCAAGTGCTGCAGTGGGCAAGGGACAGGGCCAGCTTTCTTGCTCTCATGACATTGAGGGCTACCCTGTCACAGGTCACAAGAGCTAAGTGGGGGCCTTCTCCCCTTCACATATGCCACTCAGGGCAGATGAGTGGCAAGGCCATTTCTCCCACTTGGGCCATGCTCACCTGTTCCTCTGGACAAGATTCAGCTCTACTGTGCTTGTAGGCCTTTCTTAATTGGGGTTTCCTCCTCTCTGATTATTTTAGATTTGGTCAAATTGACATAAAATTATGTAACACCTTCCCATTCAATACAGAATGGCCAAGACTGAGAACCAAGTAACACAGGTTGTCTACAACCTGACAAGTTGTAATAATTGCAAACAAAGACCAAATACCCACTCAAAAAGGTAAGATCAGAATCTGCACCAAAAAAAAAAAAACATCAACAACTTAACTGTAGATGCTTTGGCACCATCAAAAGACAACAAATAACATGAAAAATCAGGACAGTATGTCTTCTCCAGGACATTGCAATATTCTAGGAGAAAACCAATTTAACTGGTACACAAAATAGATATTTCAAAACAGTATTCATAAAATTGTTCAAGGAACTCAAAGAGAATATAAACAAAGACCAAGAAAATACAAAATAATATAAAATACCTGGGGGTAACTTTAACAAGCAAGTGAAAGACCCGTACAATAAGAACTTCAAGTCACTGAAGAACGAAATTGAAGAGGATATCAAAAGATGATAAGATCTCTTATGCTATGTATATGTAGGATTAACATAATAAAAATAGCCATCATACCAAAAACAATATAAGATTCAATGCAGTCCATTTCAAAATACCAACACAATTCTTTACAGAACTTGAAAGACAATTCTCAACTTTATATGGAAAACAAAAATCCCAGAATAGCTAAAACAATCCTGTACAGTAAAAAGCATTGGGAGGTATCCCTATTCCTTATTTCAAGCTGTAATTCAGAGCAATACAAATAAAAACAGCATGCTACTAGCACATTATGGTGAGGATGTGCAGAAAGAAGAATAATCCTCCATTGCTGGTGGGAGTGCAAACTTGTACAACCACTTTGGAAATCAATCTGGCAATATCTTGAAAAATTTGGAACTGTTCTACTTCAAGACCCAGCCCTACCACTCCTGGACATATATACAAAAGATTCTCCACGAAACCAGAAAGACATAACCTTAACAATGTTCAGAGCACCTTTATTCATATTAGCAAGAAAATGGAAAAAAACCCAGATGTCCTTCAATGGAAGCTCTCTGATGTGGTTGAAGACTAGATATCTAGAGTCTCAAAGTTAAATTTTGAGATGTTTAGGAATTAAGAGGGTTTTCTCGATCTAAGAAGATGTTTTTAAAATTGTGAGGCAAGTTAGGATGAAAGCTGAGTTAGATATAGAACTTTAAACTCATGGAGATGGTTAGATAGTAGAATGTTAAAGTCAGGTGCAAATACGTATGGACTGGTCATTGGGAATGTATGCTGAGCTTTATAATTCTCATAATTGTGGCCTAATCATTTCTGTTTTTTGTATTGCATTTGTTGTTATAAGAGAAATAGCCATTTGTTGGACTGAAAGGGAGAGCTGTGGGGGGAAAAAGATATACCTTAAACTTAAAAAAAAAAAGGAAGTGGATGGAGGTTGAGGGGGAAAAGGGTTGGAGGGTGGGACGAGAGGAGGAGGTAGGGAAGGGATTGTGATTGAGATGTAACTTGAAGAAATAAAATATTAATCAATTATTTTTTTAAATACTTTATTTTTTTTCTTCAAGTTACATCTCAGTAACAAACCCCTCCCTATTTCCCCTTCCTATCCCGCCCTTCCACCCTCTTCCCCCCAGAAGTTTCCCCTTTCAGTCCAACAGATGGTTCCTTCTCTTATAACAGTAAGTATTATACAAAACAATAGATATAAATATGCCACATTTATGAGAGTTAAATGTCCCAGTATACCTTCCCAATGTCCAGTTTATACATATTTGGCCCCTGACTTTAACATTCTACTATCTAACCAACTCCATGAGTTTAAAGGTCTATATGTGACTCAACATTCATACTATCTTGCAACACACTTTTAAGAGTATCTTCTTAGATCTATAACACCCTCTTGATTCCTAAACAGTTCAAAATTTAATTATGAGACTCTAGCTGTCTATTCTTCAACCACCTCAGAGACCTGAGAGGGATAAATATATTTGCTTATATAGGAAGTGCAGGGCCTGCAGCTTCCAAAACTAAGAAAGAACATACCAATGACTGCCTGGACAGTTCCCATTTTCTCTCCATACATTCCAGCATCAATCTTCAGCCATTGGGTCCTGTTTCTCTGACAGACATTTGTTGTAGAGCAGGGATTATGAAGGACTTACCTACCCTGTCTTGGCAGAGTTAGGCTGTCGACTTCCCTGCTACCAAGTTTTGTCCTTTTTGGACAGCAGTCTGTCTGCAGTTGGTGCAAGGGGTTTTTTCATGCCAAGAGATAGGCTTGCCACTAATTCAACCATCTTACAGTGGAGGTTCTTCGATGCTTATCTTCTACTTGGAGTAGAATAGGGGGTGCTGTCAGGCGCTGATATGTCTCGATATCAAAAAAAATCTTGATTTAAGATAACATCTTTGAATGCCATATTCTGTCAGATCTCTAGGGGTTTTTGAAGATGCCCTATCCATCTCTTGTATTTAGATAAGCAAATGTTGCTTGTCTCTTAGCAACTTGATTACTGGGTAGTTTAGAGAATATCTGTGATAGACTGTCATAGTAGCTAACAAAGTGACATGTTTGCATGACTAGGAGTTTGTTTTAACTATCCTAGACCGTTTTAGACGGTTGGTATCAAGGGGTCAGAGCTTCACATTTTATTTTTAAGTATCTCTAGGTATGATACCATTAGGAAGCGTTACCTTTAAATTTGTATCAATATACAAAGATCTATTCAATTGTGGTTAAATATACTCTTAATTATGTATCAATATACCAAGAACAATGCCGACGTAGCCCAATATGACCTTACTATTACGTCCATATGCAAGGGTCAATACCATTGTGGCCAACTATAATCTTAATTTTGTATCAATATACAAAGATCAATACCGATGTAATCCAATACAATCTTATTTTTGCACAATAAACAATGGTCAATACCACTTTTGCCAAATAAACTACTAATTTTGTATCAATATACAAAGGTATACGGGCATATTCAATAATCTTCCCCTTCTTCTTGGACCTTCCTGTGCTATGTCTATATCTCATTTTTCTCAAGCCCATGCACTCCTACATAGGAGAGGAAGAAGGATACAGAAAAGGAAAAGTAGGAATTCCCTGGGGCTAACCTCCAAAACCCATTAAGATAGGACCATTTATCAGCTTGTAGTCTCTTCCCCTACATAACAGAGTTTTCAGTTATCCTTCAAATAACCAAAAAGAAGGGCAGAGAAACACCCTCCCCACCCTCTGGGCATGGGACGTCACTCTCTGAAAGTGACTTCCTGCTGATTTGGGTCGTAGTATACCTGTTTGGGGCCCCAACCCAAATGGGAAAAATGATTAAAAATGTTAGTACACTCCTTTTATGTTCAGTCCTTCTGTTCTCAGCTGTTTAGATGACCTAAGGGGTTTGTAGGCAGAAGCTGATCTTGCAGGCTTCACTGAGTTTCCTGCCGGGGCATTGTGTAGAGCTGAGCGGTCCCAGTGACATTGGATTGCTGTGGTGGTTGCAGGCCCCCGATGGAGGCAGCTATTGAGGAAGTCTGCCAGGCAGAATCAACTGGGTCACTCGTACTCCTTGGTGCCTGATTCTGCTCTCTGCTGAGGATTCCGCTGTCCAGCCGTCCCCGGGCTCCCCTAATGGACGCTTTGATTCCCCTGGAATGATAAGAACAGAGCCCTGCCCCAATCCCAACCCTAGGAAAATTGCCCTTTTTTTTTTCCTTTGGGGGGGGGGGAATGGGGGGGTAGGTAGTACTTCTCCTGAAGCAGATCTGGCCTTCTGACAACATATAGAGCGTTATCTTTCAATCCGGGTTAAAGAAGAAATCATTCTGTCACCTTGGAGCTAAACCAGCACTAGTGTATATATTTTGAGATCCCAAAGGACAATCTGCCTGCATCGAGAAGGCCTTTTGTAAGTAGCCTCCAAACCTAGGTAACTCCAAATCCCATGTGTGTGTCTCTGAACTCTAATTATTGGGATCAGGGACCTGTGTTTCTCATCTGAAGGGATCAAAGATGTGTTCCACCACTCCTAGATCGAAGTCTTTCCCTATTTAGAGTTTGCCCTGCATCAGGCTGACCCTGAGCTCCAGGATCTGCCCGTTTCTATCTCCAGTGTGCTGGGAGCTGGGACCAAGGGGGTACTCTTCTTGAATGGTGGGACCAAGAGTATGCACCCTCACCACCCCGCTCTGTATGACTCCAGAATACATAAGACCACCAACTCTACGGTGCTTCCCCCCTCCCCCCCCCCGTCTCCGCTGAAGTCAAAGGCATGGGCCAATACCACAATTCTCTTGTATTTTATGTTAGCTCCACGTCTTCTCTACACCTGGAGGTCTGCAAAACCAGGCCGAATGGCTGTATCCTCTGTTCCATTCCCAGTGTTTCAGCCCTGCCCCCTGCTTTTTTTTTTTTTTTTTTTTTTTTTTTAGTTAATAAATTTTTTTGTTTGTTGCTTCAGGTTACATCCTTACCATATTGTCTTCTTTTCCAGCTTCCCAGCCCCACCCTCCCATGCTCTACATCCTGACCCTTCTGTCTTGTTCCTCTGGGGTGGAGTGTCCCTGCCTAAAATTCTCTCACCACAGATCAGGAGTCATATGAGGGCCAAGAGCCTCTTCATTCACCGGGGTGCCTACGAGGCAGTACTGCCAGTGAATGGTGTCTCATTGCTACTGGGGGAATACTAAAAAAAAGACCAACAAACACACAAACCCACAAAAACAAAGAAAATCAACAAAAAAGAGAGGAAAAAGAGAAGGGAAAAGGAAAAAGAAAAAAGAAAAAAAGAAGGAAAAAGAAAAAGATAAAAAAAAATTATGTCCTTTTTCCTTTTGATGTGTTGGTTGTAGTACAGATATCCTGTACGATATATTTAAAATCCTACTATAAGTGAATAGATGCCATGTGCATCCTTCTGAGACTGGGTTAGCTCACTCAGGATGACCTCCTCTAGATCCATCCATTTGGTTGCAAATTGCATGATTTCATTGTTTCTGATAGATGAGTAATATTCCATTGTATAGATGTACCACAATTTTTTAATCCATTCTTCAGTTGAGGGACATCTGGGTTGTTTCCAATTTCTAGCTATTACAAATAAGGCTGCTATGAACATAGATGAGGAGACTTCCCTATGTCTCCGTGAGAGGTCCTTTGGGTGTATACCCAGAAGTGGTATGGCTGGGTCCTGAGGCAAGGTTATTCCTAGATTTCTAAGATATCGCCAGACAGACCTCCATAGTGGTTGCACAAGCCTGCAATCCCACCAGCAATGGAGTAGGGTTCCCCTTTCTCCACACCCTCGCCAGCATTCTCTATCACTTGAGCTCTTTATTTTAGCCATTCTAACAGGTGTTAGGTGGAATCTCAGGGTCGTCTTGAGTTGCATTTCTCTGATGATTAAGGATGTTGAACATTTCTTCAGGTGTCTCTCAGCCCTTAGGGGTTCCTCCTTTGTGAATTATCTATTTAGCTCCATCTCCCATTTTTTGATTGGATTATTTGGTTTCTTGGCATTTTGTTTCTTGAGTTCTTTGTAGATTTTAGATAATAGCCCTCTATCAGATGTGGGGTTGGTGAAGATTTCCTCCCAGTCTGTTGGTTGCCGTTTTGTTCGAATGACAGTGTCCTTTGCTTTACAGAAGCTTTTCAGTTTCATGAGGTCCCATTTATTGATTATTGATCTCAGGTCCTGAGCTGTTGGTGTTCTGTTCAGGAAGTTGTCACCTGTGCCAATGAGTTCGAGGGTTTCTCCTACTTTTTCTTCTAGTATCTTTAGTATGGCTGGTATTGGTAGTATTTTATTAAGTATTTTTGCATCTATGTTCATGAGGGAGATTGGTCTGAAGTTCTCTTTCTTTGTTGGGTCTTTGTGTGGTTTAGGAATCAGAATGACAGTGGCCTCATAGAATGAGTTTGGCAGTGATCTTTCTGTTTCTATGTGGTGGAAGAGTTTGAAAAGTAATGGTGTTAGTTCCTCTTTGAAGGTCCGGTAGAATTCCATGCTAAAGCCATCTGGCCCTGGGCTTTATTTGGTTGGGAGATTATTAATGATTGTTTCTATTTCCTTAGGTGTTATTGGGCTGTTTAAGCTGTTAATCTGATTTTGATTTAGTTTTGGTAGGTGGAATTTATCGAGGAAATTGTCCATTTCGCTTAGGTTTTCAAATTTAGTGGAATATAGATTTTTAAAGTAATGCCCGAATATTTTGTGGATCTCCACAATGTCTGTTGTTATTTCTCCCTTTTCATTTCTGATTTTGTTGATTTGTGTTCTTTCCCTTTGACTTTTAGTTAATTTGGCTAGGGGTCTGTCTATTTTGTTGATTTTCTCAAAGAACCAACTCTTGGTTTCATTGATTCTTTGTATAGATCTTTTTGATTCTAAGTTGTTGATTTCAGCTCTAAGCTTGATGATTTCCTGTCTTCTGCTCTTCTTGGGAGTGTTTGTTTCTTTTTTTTTCCAATTCACCCAGCTTAGCTGTTTTTTCACTAATATGAGCTGTCACAATTTTCTTTTTGAAAGCACTTAGTGCTATGAACTTTCCTCGTAGCACAGCTTTCAATGTATCCCATAGGTTTGGGTATGTTGTGTCTTCATTGTCATTGGATTTTAAGATGTCTTTGATTTCCTTCTTTATTTCTTCCCTGACCCAGTGGTCATCCAGTAAGGAGCAGTTCAATTTCCATGTGTGTGTAGGCTTTCTGTTGATTCTTTTGCTGTTGAAGACCAGCTTTATTCCGTGGTGGTCTGATAAGATACAAGGTGTTATTTCAATTTTCTTGTATCTATTGAGACTATCCTTGAGACCAATTATGTGGTCGATTTTGGAGAAGGTTCCGTGGGGTGCTGAGAAAAAGGTGTATTCCTTTGTGTTTGGGTGAAACGTTCTGTAGATATCTGTTAGGTCCATTTGTTTCATGATCTCTGTTAGACTCAATATTTCTCTGTTTGTCTTCTGTCTTGATGATCTGTCCTTTGCTGTGAGTGGGGTGTTGAAGTCTCCCACTACTAATGTGTTGTGATCGATGTGCGCTTTAAATTTTAGAAGTGTTTCTTTTACGAAAGTAGGTGCCTTTGTATTTGGGGCATAGATGTTTAGTATTGAAATTTCCTCATGATGAATATTCCCTTTAATGAGTATATAGTGCCCTTCTTTGTCTTTCTTCATTAACTTCAGTTGGAAGTCTGTTTTGTTTGATATTAGGATGGCTACTCCAGCTTGCTTCCTGGGTCCATTTGCTTGGAAAACATTTTCCCAGCCCTTTACTCTGAGGCAGTGTCTATCTTTTGTAGTTAGATGTGTCTCTTGTATACAGCATAAGGAAGGGTCTTGCTTGCAGATCCACTCTGTAAACCTATGTCTTTGTATTGGGGAGTTGAGTCTATTGATGTTGATGGATATTAGTGACCTGGGGTTGTTATTTCCCATTAGTTTGGTATAGGTGGTGGTCCTGTGCCTCTTTTGGTTTAGTTGCTGAAGGGTTTTCTATTCCCTTTGTTTTCTTGGGTGGAGTTTTCTTCTCTGGGTTGGGATTTTCCTTCTAGGATTTTCTGTAGGGCTGGGTTTGTGGGTAGATATTGTTTAAATTTGATTTTGTCATGGAATATCTTGTTTTCTCCATCTATGTTGATAGAGAGTTTTGCTGGGTAAAGTAGTCTGGCTGGGCACCTATGATCTCTCAGGACTTGTAGTATATCTGACCAGGCCCTTCTAGCTTTTAAAGTTTCTGAGGAGAAATCAGGTGTAATTCTGATGGGTCTGCCATTGTATGTGACTTGACCTTTTTCTCTTACAGCTTTTAATATTCTTTCTTTGTTCTCTACATTTGGAGTTTCAATTATTATGTGGCGAGAGGAGTTTCTTTTCTGGTCTAATCTGTTTGGTGTTCTGTAAGACTCTTGGATTTTTATTGGCATCTCTTTTTTCAGGTTTGGGAATTTTCCTCTATGATTTTGTTGAAGATATTTCCTGGACCTTGGAGTCGAGAGTCCTCTCTTTCCTCTATACCTATAATTCTTAGGTTCCGTCTTTTCATTGAGTCCTTGATTTCTTGGATGTTGTGGGTGAGAGATTTTTTATCCTTCTCATTTTCTTTGGATGTTGTACTGATTTCTTCCACTGAATCTTCCATGCCTGAGATCCTGTCTTCCATCTCTTGCATCCTATTGTTGATACTCATATCCGTATTTCCTGTTCTCTTCCCTTGGTTCTCCACTTCCTCTTTTAACTCTGACTGTGTTTTCTTTATTGTTTCTATTTCTATTTTCATGTCTTGTATGGTTTTGTTCGTTTTGTACATTTCCTTCTCCAGCTTGCTTGTTTTTGTATGAAAATCTTTCATGGCTTTTTCCTTTTCCTGTTCAAGCTCTGTCACCGTGGCTTGGAGCTCTTTAATGGTGTTGTTCCTTGTTTTGATTTGTAGAATTGTGGCTTCTTTGAATTCCTTCATAGATTTAAGTTCTTCTTTCAGGGACTCTACCACTTTCCATAATGCAGAATTGTCAATGTTTTCATGTGTTTCTGTTGGTGTGTGGTCATCCGAATTGGATGAGCTAGGATGATTCTGCTTTGCTGGAGTCATAATTCCTTGGTTTCTTTTTTTTTTTTTGACCTTTCGCCATTGGATGCATTTAGCTGTCTGTTTTCTGTGCTTGGAACCACAGTGGATGATTTGGTGCAGGGGACGAGATACTTGGTTATCTGTCCTTGCTTACAGGGGGAGTTCAAGGTCACTGTGGTTTTAATAGCCTGAGGCACTGTGAGCTGGTGCAGCCTATTCCCAGGTTGTGAGTAATGGACCAGGATTGTTTCACTGCTCCCAATTCAGACTTCCCTATGTTGCACTCTGAGTTATCAGCCTGTAATGGTTCTGATAGTATGGGCCTGTTTGCCCAGGCACAGATTCTGTGGGCTTTGTTTGTCATCACGGAGGCTGACAGGGTCTGGCTCCACACCTAATATGTCTGGATTTTCCAGGATACAGCTATGGACCAGATTTCTGGTTTCTCTCTAGGCTTCTCGCCACAGGGCTGGACTCTGTGCCTGATTCCCTTCCTGTCTGCACCGCCACGGGTCCCGTGGGTACCCCAAGCCCCGGATCGTCCAGCTGTCTGAGTGGACCTCTCGTCCCAGCAGCTCAACCCTGGGTGCATGGATCCCTGGCCCTGCCCACGCTTGTCTCTCTCCCCAGATGACCTGCCGTGGGTTCACGGTGATTTGGCCCTGCCAGCCGTGCTCCCTTCCCAGCTGCCCTACCATGAGTGTGCGGGATTCGGCCCCTCCCGTCCGCCTTTGTGTTCCCAGCTTCCTGCGCTCTCTCGGAACCTCCCGCCCTCCGCTTCACGAGTGGCTGCGGACCACCCGCTGAGCCCCCTGTTTGTTCCTTGCTAAGCCTTCCACTATCTCACAAAGTTTTTTAAGTGGGTATAAGTTCAACCTGATGTGTGGGGAGCCCAATAGGCCAGCAATCTATGGACAAGTGGACCCTGATTCTGCCTTCTGTAAGTTGGGATCGATCTTACCAGGCGCCTCTCCAAATGGGAGTTCCCGAATCCCCGGTTTAGTGGCTGTGAGAGATGGGGAGAGCCTTGCCCTGGGATTTTTAACAGTCCCTTGGGAGCTGTGAGTGTTCCGGGGGGGGGGGGTTCTAGCCCCTCCGGTTTTTGCACAGTGCCCAATAACTCTGTGTTTTTTATGGCTCTTTTTTCCCGTGTTTAAAATGTGTCAGTGTAGGTCGCCGCCATCTTGGCCCGCAATTAATTAATTTTTTAAAAAGAAAGACAAGAAGAAAAAAACAGAGTTTCATTGACAGCAGGACAGGCAGAGGGACTCCTGAGCTGGTTTGTAACATTCTATTTCTAGATCTGGTCTATTAAAACTCCCACAAGGACTCACTAAACTCCTGGGGTAGATAGCTCTCTATATTGGCATATGAGTTTACAATAAAAGGTTAAACAAAAACCAAAAATATGTGCAACTATAATGTGTTAATTACTTTTTAATGTTTAAGAATACGGAATTACTAAGTATACTGATTTCCTTATTATACACTATATACATAAAGTTATGTACCCTTTAGTTATGTGCATCAAAACAATAATAAGTAATACAAAGTGCAAACCAAACCATAGTGTGGTACATTTACACAATGCAAATCTATACAGCTATTAGAAACAAGGAAATCATGCAGTTTTCAAGCAAATGGCTCAATCTAGAAAAGCTCATCCTAAGTGAGCTAACTCAGACCCAGAAAGATACCCATTGTATGTATTCTCTTTTAAGTGGATATTAACCATATAACACAGCACAACCATCCTACAACCCACAGACAGGAACCTAGCACAATTATCCTATGAAAAACTCCATCCAGCAGCCAGTCATAGAAACTGTTGCTTGTTAGTGAAACATTCTATCCTAGATGGGCTGCCATGTCAAGCCCTCCCAGTACAAGAGGAAGCTCTTAGCCCTCATGTGACTGATGAACTGAGGGAGTTTGATATGTGGGGGCTCCCCTCATCTGAGGAGGAGAGGACAGAGATGAGAAAGAAGGAGGGAGGGGCTGGGAAAGGAACAGGGAGGGGACTTTGATCCAGATGTAACTTGAACAAATAAATTTTAAAAAACACTCCACAATTAAAAACATATTTGAGGAATTTATGTCTACTAACCCAGCTCTACAGCTGGTACTAGAAGAAATACTTTCATTTAAAGGGAAGATTAAGCACATACAAGAGGGAACAAGGAATGAATAATGCCAGAGAAATTAATCAAACAGGTATGCAGAAGCAACACTAACACAACAAAATAACAGGAATTAATAAACCCTATTCAATAAATCCTCTAAACATTCACTATTTCAATCTCCTTTAAAAAAAAAGATGCAAGCTAACAGATCAAATAATAAAACAGGATCCACCAGTGGAGAGGGGTCTGTTTGTTTCATTTTGATTTTATTCTTAATTATTTTTATAAAATACTTTTTTGAGATTATACTGTAATTGCAATGTTTCTTCCTTACCTTTCCTACTTCCAAATCTCCAAATATGCTTCTCCTTACTCTTTTTCAAATTTATGGCCTCTTTTTAAACTTAATTGTTGTTACATTCATATATGTATCTATATACACATAGGCACACATTTTTAAATACAACAACCTCAAGTTGTATAATGTTACTTGTATGTATGTTCTTCATGCTGATCATTTGCTATTGCATAACCAATTTAAAAGCTCTTTCCTGGGAACACTCTGTCTCCTAGTAATGTTAGAAATGTACCCATGAAGTCTCAAAAGTATACTCCCTAAACATGAGCTGAACAAGAATGACACCAATAGAAATGCAGATGAGAACAGGGTAAATATCGCAAGACCTCAATCCCATACACAGAAATGTAGACAACTAAGGAATGCGAAGAGCTAGAAGATCCATTCTTCCGCAGCCTTCAAGAAAGATAAATATTGTCAATGCTTTCTTTAGCTGTCATCATAGAAGCTTCCTCTTGCAGCAAATGGGACCAAATACAGAGACCCACAGCCAAACACTATGCAGAAAGAGAGAGAGAGAGAGAGAGAGAGAGAGAGAGAGAGAGAGAGACTTTGGAATACACATCTCTAAAAAGGATTTCTTCAACTCTGCTCTCTCAGAGCTCAGGAAAACATACAGAAGAGGAGGCAGAAAGAATGTACTAGCCAGAGGGGGTTGGAGAACACCAGGAGAAAAAGGTCTTCTAAATCTACTGAGCAAAACTCGTACAAAATCACAGAGACTGAGGCATCAAGCTCAGGGCCTACACTGGTCTGCACCAGTTCCTCTACATAAATGTTAGAGCTTTCACTTAGTATTTTTTTTTTAATTGGACTTCTGAAAGTGTTAATGACTGAGTCACTGAATCTTGTGCTTCCTCTTAGGGTCTTCTTTTCCCTTGGAAATCTGCCTTTCCCAACCTTGTTGTGATGGATTGTTCATCTTAGTATATTTTATTTTGTCATGTTTAATTTTTATCTCTTAGAAGTATGTTATTTTCTCATGAGGGACAGAAAGGAAATAGGCCTGAATGGGAGGGGAAGTAGACAGGAACTTGGAGAAGAAGAAAAAGGAGAAACTGTAATCAGTCAGGATAGTCATATGAAAAAAGACCCTATTTTTAATAAAAGTGGAAAAAAGATACATCTCAGCATCAACATTAGGTATCACTTTAATATAAAATGATAGTAAATGGAATTTCAAGCAAGTAGAATTAAGAAAAAAATAAGGAAAACTGTTCCAATATCTGAAAGATTTTTTAAAAAGACTTTAAAAAAACATTTCACAGTCATTAAAGAAAAAAATACACCAAAAGAATAATTTGTTCCTAAATATTTATATGCTAAGCACAGGGACATCCTACATTACAAAAGAAATACTCCTAGATCTACATCCACAAACTGACCCCAAAACAATGATAGTGGAAGACTTCAATACCTTATTCTTACCAATAGAAATAATCCATGCAAAAGAAAGAAAGAAAGAAAGAAAGAAAGAAAGAAAGAAAGAAAGAAAGAGAGAAAGAGAAAGAAAGAAAGAAGGAAAGAGAGAAAGAAAGAAATCTAATGAATCTAATTAATAATTTGAGAACATTCTCCACAAGCACAAAAGAACACACATTCTTCTCAGCAGTCCATGGAACATTCTCCAAAACTGACAATATACTAGAACACAAAGCAAATCTCATCAAATTTAGGAAAAATAAAATAATATATTGCACCCTATGATCACAAAGGACTGAATGTGTAATCAATAGGAATATAAATGACAGAAAATATAGAAATGGAAGGTAACAGAACAAGACTGAAACTGCAATTTAATTAATTACTGTAATTATTAGTAAGTATAAACTGTAAGATTAAGCCGGCGGAGCAGCCAGTGGCTTGGCAGAGGAGTAGGCAGCCTGGCCCATGTGCCTTAACTGGTTGCCTGATTTATCCTGGGGAAAGAGCCCGGGACCAAGGGTGGCCTACACCACCTGTAACCTAAACTCTGTTAATTAATATAAGTTGTTATATTAGGCCAGTAGAATAACCAGCAGCTTGGAGGGAGCTTCGCTTGAGTTCGAGGGGAGTCCAGGAGTCTAGAACTCCAATGGCCCGGAACTGCTTGGACTGAGGGCCTAGAAGCCACTGCAGATTTTTCCCCAATAATCAAATACACCAAGACCTTTTAATGTTTTATCGTTTAGCCCTTAGCTGGGCACACTCTCAATTAGCTACTCTAAGTTAACCTGGCTCCCCTAATCCCAAACCGCCATGTGCCTGCGATTTACTTCCAGCATTTTCAAGACATCTGTCTCCTTCTGTGTCTCTAGGCAAAAAAAAAAAAAAAAAAAAAAAAGACCGATTCTCTGTGTGTGCTCAGGGTTCCTGTCTAATTTCAGGAAGTCCCATCTTCCTATAATCTTTCTGCCCAGGTAATTGGCCATAAGCAACTTTTATTAACCAATCAAGAGAATTCCTCTGAAGGGGCGGTAACCAGACCTCAACATTGAAATCAACCTATCAGAAACAATATTAGACCTTCCACAACACAAGATACTAATCAATAAAAACTGGGTCAAGAGAAAAATCAATGCAGATACTGTAAAATTCCTACGACTGAAGGAGCATAAGACACAACATACTAAGATCTATGAAACATGGTCAAGTTGGTCCTAAGAAGCAATTATGTCATTGCATGCCTATAAACAGCAACAACAGCAGAAGAAGCAACTGGAGATCTCACATAGTAATAATTTAGTGATGAACCTAAACTCATTGGGAAACAAATACAAACAAGAAATTAATGAAATGGAAATATTGAGAATATAATAACTCAGATAAACAGAGCTTATTCTTTGATAAGATTAACACAATTGACAAATATTAAGCTATATCAATCAAAAGAAGGAGACTGCATAAATTAATAAAATATGAAATAGTAGAATGGCATTCCAAAAATACTGAGAAAATTCAGAGCTTATAAAAAGTATTTTTAAAATGTGCATAACACATGTCTTGGTATGCTTTCTATCTCTGTGATAAACAGCATGACTAACAACAACTTTGGGAGAAAGCAATATATTTCCTCCTACATTTACAGGGATGTTAGGGCAGGAACCTGGAGGCACGCACTGATGCAACAGTCATCGAGGAGTGCTACTTACTGGTTTGTTCCCCATGGTTTGCTTGGCCTGCTTTTTGTGCAACTCAGGATCATTTGTTCAGAAGTGATACAGAGTGAGCTGAGTTTTCCAACACCAATCATTAATGAAGAAAATGTGCCACAGACTTATCTACAGAAAATCTGATGCATGCAATTCTCCAATTGAGAGTTCCTATCCCCAAATATGTCTAGGTTATTATCAAGTTGGCAAAAGCTAACCAGCACACAGATAAACTAGAAATTCTGAAATAAATGGATGGAATTACACACACAACTACAAAAATTAATCCAAGATGAAGTAAATAATTTAAATGAATGGATAACGAGCTATGAGACAGAAGCAGTGATTAAATATCCCACAACTAAAAGTAGCCTGGGAGCCGGGCAGTGGTGGTGCACGCCTTTAATCCCAGCACTTGGGAGGCAGAGGCAGGCGGATCTTTGCGAGTTCGAGGCCAGCCTGGTCTACAAAGTGAGTCCAGGACAGCCAGGGCTACACAGAGAAACCCTGTCTCGAAAAACAAAACAAACAAACAAACAAACAAACAAACAAACAAAAAGTAGCCTGGGACCATATCGACAAGGTACAGAATTCTAATTCTAAGAGCCCTTCAAATAAGAATGAGCATAAATGCTCCTAAAATTATTCAAAAAAATAGAAAAGGAATAAACACTTCCAAATTATTTTTAGGAATCCAGTATTATCCCAATATCAAAAACCAGAGAAAGACACAACTAAAAAAGAAAATTGCAGGTTAATCTCTCTGATAGACACAAAACTTCTGAAAACAAAACAAAAACAACTTTCAAACCAAATTCAAGAACACCTCAAAAGTAATTTCTAACATGATCAAGTCAGCTTTTTCACAGAGATGCAGAGATATTCAATATATATAAGTCAATATGTGTAATCCACCTCATAAGGAGACTCAAGTACAAAAGCTATATGGATACCTCTTTAGATATGGAAAAGATCTCAGGCCTAATCCATGAACAACTCTTCATGACGAAAGTCCTGGAGACTAGCAATATGGTGGACATATCTTAATATAATTAAGGCAATATATTTCAAGCCCACAATCAACATTATGTTAAACTCAGTAAATAACTCTTTAAGTATTTCCACTAAAACTTTTAACATGGTAAGGATGTCCATTCTACTCTCTTCTGGTCAATATAGTACTTAAATCTTACTGTATATAATATTATATACATAAAATACCATAAAGATGTCACCAGCAATTTTTTTAACCTGATAAATATACTCAGTAAGTAGCAGGATACCAAATAAACACACAAAAAATCAGGAGCTTTTCTATATACAGACATCAAATATAATATGAAGGAAACAATAATATCCATAAAAACCTAAAATCCTATTTGTAATATGTCTAACTACGGAAACCAATGATTTCATTAATAAACCCTTCGACAGTGGTTCTCAACCTGTGGGTCATGCCTCCATTAGGGGCCAAAGGACACTTTAACAGGAGTCATCTAAGAAGACCATTGGAAAACACAGATATTTTTTACTTTACAATTCATAACAATAGCAAAATTACAGTTATGAAGTACCAACAACATAATTTTATGTTTGGGGTCACCAGAGCATGAGGGACCAACTTAAAGTGTCACGGCATTATCAAAGTTGAGAACCACTGCCTGAAATGTATGTCTACATAATGCCCTTCTTTCTATGCCTTATAGTCCTTTGAAGAAGAAGGGGCAGAAAGCTCGCAAGATCCAGAGGTGGTACATGCCTTCAAGGAAACAGTCTTCTCTGAACTCAGCAGGAATGTTAACCATGTGAACTCATAGCAACTGTGATGGCATGGACAAGACCTGTGTGAGCTCAAGCTAGACAACTATACAGGTAGGGGTGGGTACCAGGTTCTACCTTTAGTTGAAAAGCTAATTGCATTTGATAGCTGGTGGGAGAAAGACCATCATTTTTCCATAAAGGTATGCAGATGGTTGGTTGACCACATCTCAGGACAGGCGACCAACTAGAAGCAGTTGGACAATAGAAATTTGAATTTGTATTGTTTATAAAAAGAGAGAACATGATGTTGAGTGGGTATAGAAATGGGGGTGGATGTATAAGGTGTTAGAGGAGGAGGAGAGTGAATATGATCAAAGTCTGAACTTCTAAGAGGATCAATAATATTCTTTAAAAAAGAACTAAGAGTAAATGAGTGAACACTCTATTTCCTCTCAGCAGTAGAGGGTTAAAATTAAAGATGAGAAAAAGATTTCAGTGGGTACTGGATGTAAAGAAGGAAACAACTCATTACTTGACTGGGATGAAACTGATTGAAAGTTAAAGGATGATGACTATATCAATAAGCTCAACATCCTTAATCATCAGAGAAATGCAACTCAAGACAACTCAGAGATTCCATCTCACACCGGTCAGAATTACTAAGATCAAAAACACTCAAGTGACAGCACGTTCTGGCAAGGTTGTGGAGAAAGGGGAACCCTCCTCCATTGCTGGTGGGAGTGCAAACTTGTACAACCACTATGGAAATCAATCTGGCGATATCTTAGAAAACTTGGAATAGCTCTCCCTCAAGACCCAGCCACATCACTTCTGGGTATACATCCAAACGATTCCTCACCAAGCCACAAGGACATCCCCTCATCTGTGTTCATAGCAGCTTTGTTTGTAATAGCTAGAAATTGGAAACAACTCAGATGTCCCCCAACTGAAGAATGGATAAAACAAAAAAAAAAAAACAAAAACAACAACAAAACAAAACTGTGGTACATTTAAACAATGGAATACTACTCAGCCATCAGAAACAAGAAAATCAGGCAATTTGCAGCCAAATAAATGGAACTAGAAAAGCTCATCCTGAGTGAGCTAACCCAGATGCAGAAAGATACACATGACATCTATTCACTTATAACTGGATTTTAGCCATATAGTACAGGATAACTATCCTACAACCAACACACAAAAAGGAACAGGAACATAGACTTGTTACCTGTTAGTGGGACACTTTGCCCTAATGGAGCTGCCATGTAGGCCCCCAGTGCAAGAGGAAGCTCTTAGCCCTCATATGACTGTTGATTTGAGGGTGGCTGTTATGTAGGGGCATCCTACTCTGGAGGAGTAAGATAGGTGGGAGAGGAGGGAGAGGATGGGAGGGTAGGACCGGGAGGGGTGGAGAGAGGGGACTGTGATGGAGATGTAACTTGAAGTAATCAATAAAAATTAAAAAAAATAAGTGCAATTATAAACACTGGAGAATAAAAATGTTCTTAGAAAATCATGACAGGCATTTTTTTCTCTTATACCTTCAAATATACACATTCATACACAGATAGGCATATTTGTATGTGTGTGCATCAAAGAGTTAATTGTGATGAATTTACATCTATGTCATCTATATTCATATGTACAACTTTATACACATAAACAATTAGCAAAAAATAATTGTGAAAAATATTACACTTGCATTTCAAGACTCCTTAGGCTCATCAAAGTCCTATTAGAAAAATAAAAGATACATTCAATATTTTTTGTGAGAGTAACAGTGTGAAATGGTAGAGAGTGGGCGCCAAATAGGGTAGAATTGCTGTTAAAAGCTGAAAGGAAATGAAAAGTGTAGTAGAATTTCTAATGGATACAGAAATCACTATCCGAGTGTACAGCATGAACAGCAAATGATCAAATGTTGAGGGTATTTTCAGGCTCATGATTTTGCTTTATGAGGTTCTTTTAGCAGAGACAGCAGTCTGATAGGAGCCGCAAGCCACGGGGACAGAAATCTGGAGTGAGTGGTCTGAGAGGAAGAAAATGGTGTGTTGAGGCATGTCACATTTGAACTAGGGTGTGATAAGTTCCAGTCAAGGAAACAAAACTGTAGGAAGAATGAAGCCACTTGGACCTTAATCTAATCTCACCAGGAAAAAACAGGTGTTGAGAATATGCTTAAAAAGGTATTGTGAGGGTAACTCCAAGGGTGATTGAAGGGAAAAGGTTGTAGGATGAGCCTTGAACAATGGACAAAAGGATGTGGATTCAGACAAAAGCCAAAAGGGAGTTCTTTTTATTTTTTATACTTTATTTTTTTATTTCTTCAAGTAACATCTCAGTCACAATCCCTTCCCTACTCCCCCCTCCTGTCCCACCCTTCCACCCTCTTTCCCCCAACAGCTTCTCCCTTTCAGTCCAACAAATGGTTCCTTCTCTTATAACAGTAAATACTATACAAAGCAACAGAAATAAATATGCCACAATTATGAGAGTTATATGGCTTAGCATACATTCCCAATGTCCAGTCCATATGTATTTGGCACCTGACTTTAACATTCTACTATCTAACCATCTCCATGAGTTTAAAGTTCTATATCTAACTCAGCTTTCATACTAACTTGCATCACAATTTTAAAAACATCTTCTTAGATCCAGAACACCCTCTTGATTCCTAAACAACTCAAAATTTAACTATGAGACTCTAGCTATCTATTCTTCAACCACCTCAGAGACCTGAGAGGGATAAATATATCTGATTATGTAGGAAGTGCAGGGCCTGCATCTTCCAAAACTAAGAAATGATATATCAGTGGCTGCCTGGACAGTTCCTTAAGAGCAGGTGGTAGATCACAGCAGGAACGCTGAGCATGGCTGTAATCTGGTTAATGGCCCAGGAAACTTAGAAGAAAAGAAAAAAAAATAAAAATAAAGTCACTATTCAGAAACAAGTCTGTGGGTGGAAAATGGAGTCCAGTTAGCAGATGGGTATTTACAAAAACACATTTGCACTCAGCTAAAAGAAACTTAATTTATTTTAGCCCTTCTGGAAATGAATTACAGAGATAACAATGAGTTTGACTCTAAGATTTCTATTCCAGAGCTTCTAGATACATGGGTAGCTAAGGCTAAAGGTCCCCGGACTAAGCTATTGAGCTGCTCAGTAGCTCTTCCATAGTGGACAGTGGTCTCAGCAGTGGGCTGCTCACAAAGAGTATGCATATGAACTACAGCACTAAGTGTAAGAAAACAGAAGTAGGTTCCATTAGGAGTATAGTCGATAATACTGGGTCAGGATCATGACTAGCACAGTGTCAGAATTCAGTGCCACCTGTCAATGAGGTTCTCTAGCTATGACTGATTCGCAGTGTTGATTGTCCCTCAATTTTTTTGTTGCTGTTGTTGGTCCGTATCTTTACCAAAGTGGTACCAAATGGTTTGTAGACATTGTTTTATATTTCTTTTGGGACAGACTTCACTACCACATCCATCAGAATATCTGTCACATCACTTTCAAAGGCTTGTGCTATGATTAATAGAAGCATTTCAAAAAACGTGCAAATACCAATGCTGTCAAAGTCACTGTGTGGAGCTGGAGAAGTGACTCAGTAGTGAAGAGCACTTGCTGTTTTCTATATGACCTGGGTTTGATTTCAAATACTCACATGGTGACTTAAACCCATATGTAACTCCAGTTGCAAGGGATATCATGCCCTCTTCTGGATTCTGTGGGCACCAGGCATGTGCTTGGTTCACACAAACACCCACATACCTACACACACACACACACACACACACACACACACACACACACACACA
>CAJQZJ010032984.1:4992295-5020061 GCA_907164525.1 Lophiomys imhausi | reverse complement strand
ACACACACACACACACACACACACACACACACACACACACACACACACAAACGTGTATATGTATATATGAAGAAAAATCATACAAAAAAGTAAAATTAAAAGTAAACCTCCTGTTACATATAAAGGTGATACACTTAAAAACAAAACTAGACAAGCAAAAAACAAAAACAAAAACAAAAACAAAACAAAACTGGTCCCTCCCTAAACAACTTAATCAATTTCACCTTTAAGTCATGATGAAGCAAATGCTGAGAAGTTCAAATTGCTAATCTTGAGATAGTGGAATATGGCCAATCATTTGGAATGGTTAAAAGGAGGATAGTGTATGGGAAGGATCTGTCATATGAAAACTGAAAAGAATGAGTCTGAAAATTTGTAGAAAATACATAAAATAAAAAGGTTAAAAGTGTATTTTCTTATAATAGTTTTTCATGTTACATTTACTATAAGGGGATTATACATGGAATTTTCACTGTAAAGTCCTCAATTAAAAGGGCATGGCAGAAGAAGTAAGTCTATTTGAGTATCATATTGAGAAGGATTATTTAGGAAAATGGCAATTTTGGTTTTACATCTGTGTAGTATCACAACATAAATTCTAAGTATAGAAAATTTTAATGTGTATTTATTTTACAGTATGTAATAACTCATATTTTTTGTTTTTCAATTCATTGATCTTACAGATTAACACTTTATAGCTATTAATTATATCTTATGTTTTTGCCTTTTATTGTGGTCTATATAAAAATGTTCAACATATATTCAGCCTGTTCTATCATTCTCAGTATTGACATTGTTTGCTATGTGCAGGAAGTTTTACATTTATGCTTTATGTGTTTTAGGTACAAAATTTTCATGAACACTTTTTATAGAAAAATGTTTGGGGCTTTGTGGGAGGGCTTCTCAGTGTCACCCAGAATGCCTGCAGTCTCCATGGTTCTGGCATTACAAGTGGGCTTCGTCACACCCCCACCTCAGTACACTTAGTCATCCTGATAAATGCTCTAATGAATTTTAATTGATTAATATTATTGAATAAACAGTATCACTTAATAGGTCATTTTCCTAAAACCTCATTCTACATAAAAATAGGCTGTAATTCACAAACAAGTTTACATTTCCTACGAGTTTTTACTTTTAAACTTTGTTTTGCACATACACTTGCCTCAGGGAAACTAAGCTTTTCTATACAGGAAAAAGTAAATCAGAGAAAAGGGATGAATTTCTTCTGTAGAATAAAAAGTCATGAAGATAGACTAGAACTATATGAGTCAGAGAGTCTCAACAAGAAACCGGTGTGCAGGCAAATTAGAGAGTTCAAACCACCTAGGCACGGGGCTGTTTAGACACGGGGAGAGGGAAGCCTCAATGCCCAGTATAGCAACTCTGACCGAAGGGTTGTGAAGCTATAGAGCAGAGGCCCAGCCTAAGGGGAGGAGAGGGAGGAAGCACTACAAGAAAAGAGCTGAGGAGAGGCAGTTACCCAGAGGACACTCCTTCCAGATCTTCCTAGGTTAGGCCCAGGCCTCCGGCTTGTGAAAGTGGCACTTGTCCATTTCTTCATAGTGCCGAGTGAGAAGGGCTAGCAGAAGAGTGTGAAAGAATAAACACAAAGGACATTGCTAATTTTTTTTTCCTGAAGTCATGTGTAAGGTATTTACGTCATCAAAAATATTCAACCATGTCACTAATTGCAACCAATAATTACTTTGATTAAATTCTTTCTGTTTCACTATCATGGTTAATAAAGTCCACTATTTGATTTAATAGAAATCTACTTCATCAGTGGATCATAATCATGAACAATAATTACACACACACTTTAAAAATTAATATATTCAACAGCTAGTTTCATCATTCATTCTCTCAATCATTAACATGCACTCTGCTAGACACTAGGGATTTAAGTGGAGGAAAAGTCAGGGTGTGTTGAAGGAGACAAATTTAGCAAGTAATTAGAATACAATGTAAGTGAAAAGTAGTTAAAGACCTCAGAACTGAGAATCCTTCACAAAAAGCTAACTTTTGACCTGAGGCTCTAAAAAGCCTTACTGGGGAAAGGATGAGAACTTTTGCAGAAGCAAGGAGAGTGTCTGCTGTGCTTAAGAAACCACAAAGAACACAGGCTGTTGTGAGTGACAGAAAAAGACCCAGAAATGGCAGAAAAGATGCAGTGGGACCAAATAGGACAGGCTTCCAATCATGAAAGCAGTGGAAGTTTTGTCCTGAATGTAATTCTTTTGAAACTTTTGCAAAAATATTAATGCAGAAACTAAAATGGGTTAGTGGCCTATGTGGTCTGTCTACAACACCTGCTTCAGAATTCTGCTCGAAACCAAAAGAAAAAGTTGAAGGACTGTATTTTGTTGCAAACTAGTGAAGAATATAATCTACACCTTTCTATTTAATAAAATGAAAGCGATGATTTTCTATATTTAGAAAGATTAAAGTAGATGATATAAGGATAACTTAGCCATAACCAGTAAAAGACTTCTAAAAGCCATTTGAATAATTTAAACATTCCCTCATAAGAGGGTTGACAAATCATATTTGTTACATTCTATAAGAGGCAGAGGAGCACCAACTGAAGTATAAATATGCAAATAAATACAGTAAATGCAACTTTTCAGAAAGAAATAGTTAGATAATAGAAAGGCATCCTGAGATCATATTACCATATTAGGCTCATAATAGGGACAGTGGTGGTGTAAAAATAAAACCAGTTCTTGAAATGTAATGTCTAGTGTCTGAAAATTCTGGGAAAGAGAGGAAAAAGAAAGAAAGAGAATGATGTTTTCAGTATAGCTAACTCCAGAAGTTGTTGATGATGTGTTTGGGAAAAGAGCAGGATTTAGAAATAAATAATGACCGTTGTACAGAGCATACTGATTGCATGTTAAGAAAACTACACTGAAATAACAGCTTCTGCAGGACCGATGTTAAATCAATTCTATAGTTCTAAAGAGAAAAGTTTAATTTAAAGTCAAAATTAGATGCCCTTAAACTCAGTCTGATCTGTACAGTTATCTTGTGTGGTTTTCAGAATATTAAAAGTCCTTATTAACTATCACCTACTGGAGACTGACCTGAAATTTTTTTAAAGTGCATTATATTCAGATAATCATGGACCAAAGCACACCCTAACAAATGATCCACTTATGAAGGGAACACTCCTGTTAAGCCTTCTTTCCTTAATCCACTGCCAATTCCTGGAAGCATGAGTACTTATGACTGTCTGACACACTCGTTTGTTTTACCTTTGGACACTTGTTGATATTCAAATTCAAAGCCTCTATTATAATGGAAATTATTGTCTTCATAGTTGTAAAATCCCTTAAGGAATAAAATCAACTGGAGAACAAAATGAGAAAAGAAACAAACACAGCAAGTGGAGGAAAAGAAGGGGTAAGGGAGTAGAAAGAATTCTCATACCTTCTGTGCTGTAAGGGAAGCCAGGGGTTGTGAAATTTCCCACCAAGAAAACAGCAGTCTCATTACATCAGAGGTCTGGTCACATGAATGTGGAATAGACAGATCACTGTCCTTGAGGATGATTTCAATATAGTTAGGAAACTGGAAAGTAATAAAGTGAATGAATATAATGAAAAAAAAACTTTCAGTAATGAGTTTATTTTTTATTTTGAATTTTTACTTAACCATGCACAATGAATCCTAATCTATAACTCAAATTATACAATTTTCCTTAAACTTGACTTGTTTACATATTTATTTTTAAGATAAGTTCTCACTCTGTAGCCAGATCTAGCCTGGAACTCCTGTGGTAGCCCACAATGGCTTTCAGTGATTTCTTTCCTCAGCTTCCCAAGTACTGGGGTTTCAGGTGTGTGCAACCACATTCAATTCTAAATTTAACTTGAAACATACTTTATTTCTTAGTGCATATATCATATTGAGAAAATTTTGGACCAAGAGAAAAATGAGGCAGTTTATATCCCAGAATTTTTGGAAGATAAGGGCAGATGAAGACTTGAGGGTCCCACCTTCCAGATCAGGGAATAGGGAAATTATTTAACCTATCCCAGATGCAGATTTCTCATTATTTTTTTGTGAATTAGGAAATAGTGAAAGCTATTACAAATAAAGCTGCTATGAACATAGTTGAAGAGATGTCCTTGTAGTTTGGCAAAGAATACAACCCAGATGTCTTTCAACTGAAGAATAGATTTAAAAACTGTGGTACATTTACTCAATGGAATACTACTCAGCTATCAGGAACAAGAAATCATTTAATTTGCTGCCTAATGGATGGAACTAGAAAAGCTCATCCTGTGGGAGCCAATTCAGATCCAAAAGATGCACATGGCATGTATTCACTTATAACTAGATATTAGCAATATAGTACAGGATAACTATCCTACAACCAACAGACCGAAAGAAACAGGGACATAGACTTTGTTACCTATTAGTGGGCCACTTTGCCCTAGTGGAGCTGCTTTGTAATGCAAGAGGAAGCTCTTAGGCTTCATATGATTGCTGAACTGTGGGGGGCTGAGGGGCACCCTATATCAGAGGACTAGGATAGGTGGGAGAGGTAGAGAGAAGGTGGGAGAGTAGGACTGGGAGGGGTGGAGGGAGGGGACTGTGATGGAGATGTAACTTGAAGTAATAAATAAACTTTAAGTAAATTAATTAATTAATAAGAAAAAATAGTGAAAGTCTACTGATAACCAAGAATTATCAAATGATTTTACTAACTTAAAGCACCTTCCTTTGTATACAGTGCCCTCGCCTACAGCACTCACAATTTATCCCAGTTAGGACAGCAAAAAAGACTTGTTTAAATGTGATGTGTGATTAACGGGGGTATGCAAAAGAGTATTTTGTTAAGGGGAAGCACTCTTAACTTTTTAAATTCGCAAATGCCACCCTCTTCACAGCATAGGTAAGGAAAGGCTCTTTCCTTCCTCTGACTCTACAAGTAGGAAAAATAAACCTCTTTTTTTACCACCAGTACTATATGTTAATTATCCAGTTATAAAAGAACTCAGTGTTGGGATGTAGCTCAGTGAATGGTATATTGGCATAACATTGATGCAGTTCTGTGTTTGATTACCAGTACTCTGTAAGCAAGACATTTCAATATAACCATAATTCATGCATTAGGGACATGGAGGAAGGATGATGAGAAGTTCAAAGTCACTTTTGGATATAAAATAAGTTTCAGGCCAACCTTGGCTACATGAATCCCTGTATCAGAGATGAATTAATTCCTCAATTAACTAGTTAAATGAATCAAATGTCCATTCCAACCCTCTTAATACAGAGAATTCAAACAAAATTAAGCATAGAGCTCAGGTTTATTCCAGAGAGTGTCTGTCCTTTACAAACCTTTTTTGTAGCAGCCTACCCGATAATCCTAGCTAAAAACATTTTACTCCTTCCAGTACTTTTCCTGTCAGGGAACATTTAGTGAAATCTCTTCCTCCAAACTAGCTTTTCACGTTCTCTGTGCTTAAACAAGCACTGCTAGTGAATGTTCTTACCACAAATTTGCTTTTTTGACCCAAAAGAAACTTACATGCAGGAGCTGTTTGGAGGATTTAGCCGCAATCTGGATGGCATCCAGTAAGCGAGGTCTTGCTGTAATAATGGTGAACTGGATGTTTGTTCATTTGTCAGCCACTCACATACATTTTCCTTTCCTTTGACCCCCATCCTCTGTCCTTTTCTACACATTTTGCTTCTCTTATTTATTAGTAGCAATTTTAACATCCCAGCTTCCTTTCTGGGAGTATTTTAACAAATTGATTTACATGTGAGTAACTGATAGAAGCTTGACAAGAAGATAAATCCATCTTCAAGGAAGCAGGTATTCTCTGAGCTCTTTGGAAAATGAGGATACTCTGGCCCAAGATTCTTAGCTATATGACTGACTACTCTGTCCACCAATCTTCATGCCAGGATACGTGGGGAAATTACATTTTACACTTGCCAGCCACAATCAACAGCTCTGTGTATGCCTGGCTTTGGTTCATACATGAAAAAAGTTCAGTCAACATCCCCTGTTCGTGGCTATTCAGTAACAAGTTTGGGAGAAAACATGTAACTTCCACCCTCAGGTCCTGCTGTACCACCCTGTCTGAAATGACAGCTGCCTCCTTATATCAACACTCAGATATCTGTAAGAAAATTAATGGCAGCAGTCAGTTCAGTGACAAAGGTACAAGAGGTACATGGCACCTCAATTTCAGGATGAGGTTTTGACAACATGAGAGGTGCTTTATTAAGAAGCCATGACTCTGATTGGATTATGCTTGAAAGATCTACTACAAACCCCCTTTTAAAATTACCATTTTATTTTATATGGTATTGATAGAAAGGAAATTGTATAATTTGCCCATGTGTCAGAGGTAGTCTGCTTGTTTACTGTTAATGATAATCAAAATAGCTGACGTTTAATAATGTTCTGGTAACACTTAAATCAAACTGATTATACTGGAAATCTAATAAAGGGTAACGACGGCATTTTTTAATATGCTTCTGGCTGTTGAAGTGCTGCCAATCTGTAAAATATTTGAATTCCAAACCGCAAATGGATGTGTATTCAATTGTATAATCAAAATAGAGGAAATAAAAACACAGCTTTGACTGCACTGGCTTTTAACATTAAATTAAAGGAAAATAACCAAGAATCATAAAAATATGCTTCAATTTTAGATGTTAATTTGGGGGAATTAATATTGTCTCGTGAGCAAGATGAGTTTCTCTGATGTAATTGAATTCTTTTTGGTAACTGGGTTTCATAGGTGTGACTAGAAGCAGCTGCAAAAGCAAATGGAGCTCGTTCAGTAAGAATATTAATAGCATTCTGAAATTCTTCATTCCCATGAGGAGAACAAAACTTTAAACTAAATACTTTAAAGAATACACATTTTACATTTTTCTTTTATTAGTTATGAGAGTTGCTTATTAATCAATGTTTAACAATGTAATTACAGCTGTTTTAGTCTCACCAGATAACACAGATTAATAAATGACCTGCAACTAGTGAAGCATGCAGGAAGAGTAATGAATCCTTCCATCAGCACATTAATTTATTAGTAATAAACAAAGACCATGATGAAGTAGGAGAATTGCAAGGTTTCTGAATGTTGAAATCAAATTTCCAGATGAAAGCATTTAATCATTCAGTTTTCCCTCATTTCTTTCTCTTCATGTTTGATAATGAGTTGGGATTTGCCTTTCTGGACTGTGTTAAATAGTTCATCTGAGGCTCAGTCTCAGATCCAACTTCAAGTTCACATTGATCCAACTTTCATTGTTATATATTAATTTTATCTAACAGTAAATATAGCATAAATATAATTTCAACAAATTGAATTCCTTACATTGAGAACTGCCTTATGCCCAGCCCTGTAAGCTACTGTGGGATTAACAGTGGTCTTATACATTGAATCAAAATGCCTATGTTATCACAAACATCCTCAAAAACTGAAGTGAAGTTGCTGATAATAGATAAACATGCATACACATATATTGATCATCACATAAATAGACATATCATATGCATATGTTAATCATATCTATACATAAAGTATTTGTATTTAATTATTTATTTAAATATTTAAAGTATGCTTTACAAATATTTTTAAACATAACTTTATTTTTAAATTTCTATGATGTTTAGTTGTTTGAATATGAGTTTTTACCCTATGGTGTTCATAGACATGATAATAGATGCTCCTTCTATTACTTTGGTTTGGGGTTAGAGGTTAAAGTGTGACCTAAACCTAAAAAGTTAAATTAGAAATGAAATCCTGCTCTCAAAGAAAATGGAAGTCTGTGTTATCACACACCTTTTTAAATATTTGAGTTGTTAGAAATTTCAAATCCATATATATTTTGTTTAATTGTATTGTAAGGTTTAGATTCTGAAAAGAAAGTATAAATCACTTCAGGTATCAGGAAGGAGTGTAGACTAGACATTTGTAGACAAGAAGTGCAGCAAATGACACTTCCAGTAATTTTTCGCTCAGGTGAAAATGAAGTGAGCAAGAAAATTATTGTCTTCTGATGAGAAAGTATAAATTATAGAATTTTTCAAATGGCCATGGAGTCACAATGCTTTCTATTTGGACACACATGGAGTTAGTTCTCTGGCCCATGACTTATCTTCCTTCTCATCTAGCCTGCTATAGAAGAAAGCCTTTCTTCCACATAAAAGAGGGAATAAGGATGGGAACCAGAAGAATGACTGAGTCTTTACTATTGGAGAAATTAGCCTATGAAGATGTTTAGTGACAATATTGTCCTGAATTACAGGTGGATTTGAGAGGAGATGGGGGAAAGTGTTGTATTTTTATCTTGGAATATTACTGACTCAAATTATAAGAAGTGTTCTACTCTGAAAAAGAAAGTTTAAGTTATTTTACTTACTAGTATTTAAATTGTACTTAATTGGTTCGGCGGCGTTAATCCTTAACCCGCCATTATAAATGAATACACACAAACACCAGATGGATTTTAACAAGCCTTAGCCTAAATTATGGAATCCTAGCCCTCTAAGGTATTCTAATTCTATTACCCAAATATGATCCCATATATACATATGTCCCTTTGGACTGCTATTCTTCATGCTATGCTGATGTTCCAGGCCTTGTCGAATGATCTTCTTTAATCTACCTCATGGTGTATGTCCTCCTTCTTCCTGCTCTCGGCTTCTTCTTGGAGGCTTCTTCTTCCCATGATTCTCTCTGTCTCAGAGGCCCCTGTACTTTAGTCCCACCTATGCCTGTCTTTGCCCAATCTTAGGCCTCAGCATTTTATTCAACCTATCAGAGACAATGTAAGTAACAGACAGAAAGCAGAAACAATTAATTAACACTTGCAATGTATAACATTACCCCATCACTACTCTTTCACATTTTTCTTTTTTACTTAACAACTACAAGGACACAAATTCTGGGTTTTTTTCTGGCAGTCCATGGAATTCTGAAGGACATTTTGTCAGTTGTTCTTGTGATCTTCCCGATGAGAAGCCCAGCTTGTTTGCACTTGCATGGTTTAAGTTTTGCTTCATTTAAAACTTCTTTAGGGCTGTGTGTATGGAATTAGTATCACTGAGTGTTGATTGAATCTAGACCCTCATGAAGGCTATGGGAGTGCTTTTGTGATGGGCTACTGCCCCTGCCCTGTTTTTTTTTCCTCTTATATCTTTGATATATCATTTTATAAAGTTACCCACTCTGGTGTGGACACACTTTGTATCAAGTTAGGCCTTGAACAGCCTGCCTTGGCCTATTGAGTAGCTGAGATTCCAGGCTTATGTCACCACATAGATTAGAGGAGTGTGGACTCGCTTATATTTTTACCTATGTAACAGCTACAATAGTAGCTTCTAACCTGATAATACAGGAGTGTTCTCTGTGTTTTTCTATTGATGTTATAAAATACCATGAACAACCATAATTTGTGAAGAGAAGGGCTTATTCTAATTTATAGATCCAGCCGTGAAGGAAGTCAGAGAAAGATCTCAGTGCAGAAATCTTGAGGCAGGAACTAAAGCAGATATCTGCTCACTACCCTATTTTCTTACACAGCCAAAGACCATAAGCCAGTGGTGGCACTGTTCATAGTAAGTTGGGCAACAAAATGTCCTGCAATCATGTCAACAGGCCACTTTAATGGAGGAAATTCCTTAACTGGGGCTTCCTTTTCCTAGGTATGTCTAGGATTGAGCGGATTGACAAAAACTAAATAGCCCAAGATGAGTACTGAAATGACACGTGTGTCTTTGGAAGTTCACAAAACTCACTGCCAATGTGGCCTCAGGAAGAAAACAACATATTTTTTTTTCTCTCTACACTACTATGGTACCTAAACTTAAAAAGAAAAAAAAAGAGTAAGGTCTTTGAAAATTTTAAATATCTGTAAAGTCTATAGAAGTATTAGTAGCAGAAAAAAATTTAAATTCAATCCCATAAACATTTCCTGGGTCAAAAATTTTATATTGTAACAGAATTCTTTGGGGACAGATTAAAGAATGAAAGTAGGAAAAGGTATTTAATAACTATTTGGAAGTTTAACTGAAAAGTTTTAACAGCAATCCAGAAAGTCAGCAAGAGTAGGTGGGATTTTCTGCAGCCCAGACATATGCAGTGAGACGTTCCTGTAAAGAAGTTGTAAACAATGCAGGAGGGAGAGAAGATGTACATGTAGGTATACATATTTTCCCTTCATCCTTCTATCTCTTATTCAATTCATAATGAAAAAATTTGTAGTTACAATTTAGGGGGTAACTATGCGCTTCTAAGAACTATTTTTTTTTCTTGAAAAATTTTTTATAATGTATATCAATAAAAATAAAACTTAGTAAGTAGTAGAAGTCACTATAATGTAATTTCACCAATGATGTATTTATGTCGAGTGCTTCTGGATTCTAGCACCAGAACGACAAAATTATTAGCACTATTAAAAATTTCCATTGCTACAATTTCAACATTGGCACTATAGGGCAGACAAAAAAGGTAACAGGAACTTGGGTGTTTGAAGTATGACTTTAAGGCTTTCTTGTAAAAAGTAACGAAATCCATGTACCCAATTTTTTGTGTCACACTTTGTAGGTTATAAGTGAAACCTGTCACTTTAATTTAAATTCCATAGTTTATAAAAGGTGATTGATTTTATGATATTTAAATTTATCCTTAATACAGATAAAAACATGCAAAAAAGATTCAAAATATGAAAAATCACAACTTTCTTCATATTCAGAAACATGACCAAATGAGAGCAACTCTACTTAATATGAAAAAAACCACAGACTTGCTCTCTTAGTACAGTGTGTGTGTTTTTATGTCAAAATGTCAGTAACTATATAAATTATAAAGAACAAATATTTATTTTTTCATTATTCCATAAGTTGGCAAGTCTAAAATTAAGGCTCCAGAAAACACAATTATTTATGGGTGAAGCCTCCTTAATTTATCATTACATAATACAAAGGGTATTCATGAATTTCCCAACCTAAAGGACCACTCTCTTGATACTGTGACATTGGGTTGTAGGTTAAGTAGATGCAGTTTGGGAGTGCACAATAGTCAAAACATAGCAGTTACTCTTATGTAATCCAAATGAAATGTAACAACACTCAATATTAATAAATAGTATAAATAAGGTAATCTCAATACCTAGGTAGAAGAGGCAGGAGGATTGCTGTAAGTTTGAGGCCAGTCCTGGCTATAACATAGTAAGTCCCTGTCTTAGAAAAATGGACAGAAATGTTTCTTAGACCCAGGGACTTCCTTCTTTTTCTTTTCTGTATCCTTCTTTCTCTCCTATGTAGGAGTGCACAGACTTGAGAAAAATGGGACATAGACATAGTATGGGAAGGACCAAGAAGAACAGACAGATTATTGAATATTGCTTTATACCATTGTATAATGATACAAAATTAATATTATATTTGGCTAAATTGGTACTGATCATTGTATATTAATGCAAAATTAAGATTGTATTGGGCTACATCGGTATTGATCTTTGTATATTGATACAAAATTAAGATTATATTTGGCCACAATGGTATTGACCCTTGTATATTGACGTAATATTAAGATTGTATTGGGCTACATAGGCATTGATCTTTGTATATTGATACAAAATTAAGAGTATATTTGGCCACATTGTGTTGATCTTTGTATATTGATACAAAATTAAAGGTAATGCTTCTTAAAGGTATTGTACCTAGTAATGCTTAAAAATGAAATGTGAAGCTCTGGCCTCTTGATACCAACCGTCTTAAACCATTTAGGATAGTTAAGAAATACAAACTCCTAGTCATGCAAGCATGTCATCTTGTTAGCTACTGTGACAGTCTATCACAGATATTCTCTAAACTACTCAGTAATCAAGTTGTTAAGAGACAAGCAACACTTGCTTATGTAAATACAAGAGATAGATAGGGCATCTTCAAAGACCTCAAGAGATCTGCAGAATATGGCATTCAAAGATGTTTTCTTAAATTAAGATTTTTTTTTATATCGAGACATGTCAGCTCCTGACAGCACCCCCTATTCTACTACAAGTAGAAGATGAGCATCGAAGAATCTCCAGTGTGAGATGGTTGAATTAGTGGCAAGCCTATCTCTTGGCATGAAAAACTCCTTGCTTCAACTGTAGACAGACTTCTGTCCAAAAAGGACAAAACTTGGTAGCAGGTAAGTTGACAGCCTAGCTCTGCCAAGACAAGGTAGGTAAGTCCTTCATAATTCCTGCTCTACAATCAATGTCTGTCAGAGAAACGGGACCAAAAGTCTGAAGATTGATGCTGTAATGTATGGAGAGAAAATGGGAACTGTCCAGGCAGCCACTGATATGTCATTTCTTAGTTTTGGAAGATGCAGGCTCTGCACTTCCTACATAATCAGATATATTTATCCCTCTCAGGTCTCTGAGGTGGTTGAATAATAGATAGCTAGAGTATCATAGTTAAATTTTGAGTTGTTGAGGAATCAAGAGGGTGTTCTGGATCTAAGAAGATATTTTTAAAATTGTGATGCAAGTTAGTATGAAAGCTGAGTCAGATATAGAACTTTAAATTCATGGAAATGGTTAGATAGTAGAATGTTTAAGTCAGGTGCCAAATACATATGGACTGGACATTGGGAATATATGCTAAGCCATTTAACTCTCATAAATATGGCGTATTTATTTCTGTTGTTTTGTATAGTATTTACTGTTATAAGAGAAGGAACCATTTGTTGGACTGAAAGGGGGAGCTGTTGGGGGGAAGAGGGTGGAAGGGTGGGACAGGAGGGGGGAGTAGGGAAGGGATTGTGATTGAGATGTAACTTGAAGAAATAAAAAAATTAAGTATAAAAAAGCATTAGAATAAGCTAAAAAAATAAATATATGCCTGCATTACTTAGATTACTCAGTTGTAATGAGTGCACACTGGGTTTCATATAATTTGAAATAAATTGCAACAAAGAATTTTAACTTTTTTTCGAATCAGCAGGGTAGCTAAGAATCAGAAGAATGTATAGAATGCCATAAGACAAAATGTTATAAGAATTGAAGCTCTTCAATCATGCAGGAAACTGTGATAAATAGAACATTGGGAAGGAATTACTGGATGAAGTAACAGAATGAAATGATTTAGATCCTGTTGTTCATATTGAACTAGGCTAAGGAGTCATTCATAGGAATGATCAATATGCATTATTAAAGGTAGCTTGCTCAAAGAGTACTCATTTAGTAGTTGTCATCATAAGGTTTTTTTTTTCAACTTGACATAAATCTAGTATAGGAAAGATCAAGAAAAAAGGACAGATTATTGAATATAGCCTTATACCTTTGTATATTGATACAAAATTAATATTATATTTGGCTAAATTGGTAATGATCATTGTATATTAATGCAAAATTAAGATTGTATAGGGCTACATCGATATTGATCTTTGTATTATGATACAAAATTAAGATTATATTTGGCTAAATTGGTATTGATTATTGTATATTAATGTAAAATTAAGATTGTATTGGACTACATCAGTATTGATCTTTGTATATTGATACAAAATTAAGATTATATTTGGCCACATTGGTATTGATCTTTGTATATTGATACAAAATTAAGGGTAACGCTTCTTAAAGGTATTGTTCATAGTAATACTTAAAAATGAAATGTCAAGTTTTGACCTCTCGCTACTAACCGACATAAACTGTTTAGGATAATTAAGAAACGGAAACTAATAGTCATGAAAACGTGTCATTTTGTTAGTTACTATGACAGTCTATCACAGTTATTTTCTAAGCTACTCATAAATCAAGTTGCTAAGAGACAAGCAATATTTGCTTATCTAAATATAGGAGATAGATAGGGCATCTTCAAAAAACCTCAAGAGATCTGCAGAATATGGCATTCAAAGATGTTTTCTTAACTTAAGATTTTTTGATATCGAGACATGTCAGCTCCTGACAGCACCCCCTATATTACTCCAAGTAGAAGATGAGCATTGAAGAATCTCTAGTGGGAGATGATTGAATTGGTGGTAAGCCATTATCTTGGCAAGAAAAACCACTTGCTTCAACTGTAGACAGACTTCCGTTCAAAAAGGACAAAACTTGGAAGCAGATAAGTCGACAGTCTAGCTCTGAAAAGACAGGGTAGGTAAGTCCTTCATAATTCCTACTCTACAACCAATATCTGTCAGAGAAATGGGGTCAAATGGCTGAAGATTGATGCTGTAATGTATGGAGAGAAAATGGGAACTGTCCAGGCAGCCACTGGTATGTCATTTTTTAGTTTTGGAAGCTGCAGGCCCTGCACTTCCTATATAATCAGATATATTTATCCCTCTCAGGTCTCTGAGGTGGTTGAAGAATAGATAGCTAGAGTCTCATAGTTAAATTTTGAGTTGTTTAGGAATCAAGAGGGTGTTCTGGATCTAAGAAGATATTTTTAAAATTATGAGGCAAGTTAGTATGAAAGCTGAGTTAGATATAGAACTTTAAACTCATGGAGATGGTTAGATAGTAGAATGTTAAAGTCAGGTGCCAAATACATATGGACTGGACATTTGGAATGTATGCTAAGCCATATAACTCTTATAATCGTGGCCTATTTATTTCTGTTGTTTTGTATTGTATTTATAGTTATAAGAAAAAGAACCATTTTTTGGACTGAAAGGGAGAGCTGTTGGGGGGAAAAATAAATAACTTAAACTAAAAAAAAAAAAAAAAAAGAAGGGAAGAGGATGGGGGGGTTGAGGGGTAGGAGGGTGGAAGGGTGGGACTGGAGGGAGGAGTAGGGAGGGGATTGTGATTGAGATGAAACTTGAAGAAATAAAAAATAAATTATTAAAAAAAATCTAGACATATCTGGGATGAGGGAGTTCTGAAGACTTGCCTCTGTCACTTGGCCTGTGGGCATGCAATTCTGCATTTTTCTTGATTACTAATTGATATGGGAAGGCCCAGCCAACTGCAAAATGTGCCATCCCTAGGCAGATGGGCCTGATAAATGTAAGAAAGCTAGCTGAAGAAGCTGAGGGGAGCAAGCTAGAATACAGCATTCCTTCATGGTCTCTGCCACAATTTCTGCCTACAGATTCCTGCCTTAGCTTCCTTTGATGATGGGCTGAATCTTATAAGTTAAAATAAATTATTCTCCCCAGGTTTCTTTTGATCATGGTGTTTTTCATAGAAACAAACAAACAAACAAAGACAGAAGTTGAAACCAGTGAGTAATTAGTTGGTTGCTCTAGTGAGCCTGACCATTCCGCTTTGGGGAAGATTGTAGAAGCATTCAGAACTGAAAGAGCCATTGAGTGCTGTGAGATTAATGGGCTCTTCTTTGGGCACTTCAAAGAAAATTAAAGGGGATGGAGATGATGGGACCCTGGCTTACGAAGTTTCAGAAGGAGTTGATGATTCTTCAAAGTCTGTCTGTTCATGTGATACTTTGAATTGAGAATCTGTGTTTTCTGGTGGCTGAGGCTTGTGTATTAGCTGTGATTAACAAAAGGCAGCATTACTCAAGTGAAATATTTGCTTTACTGGGACAATGAATGCTGCTTAGTTCATGCAGAGAAGTCAGCTATAATTAATAAAAGACCAGCATTATTGAAGTCAAACCTCCTGAGAAGTATTTCCCCCTCATCAGCATACAGAAGCTATGGTCCAAGCATGACTTGGTTAGCAATGTGTAAGGGTCTCTCATATGATACTGCTTTGAAGGCATGGATATGCCATGGAAAATAGCTGTGTCATGTCACTCTAGCAGAGTCAGAGTTATCCTCTGTAGAACCTTCTGCCACAATGAAAGATAACAATTAAAGAGAAATTCTTCAGGCTAGTTCCAGCTTGATCTTTTGCATGCCCTGTAGACAAAACATGTGGTGGTGTCTTTAGCAATACCATATTACTGTCTCGTTCTTGGTGGCCAAAGGCAGTAGGGAAAAATCTAGAAAATATTTTTCTGAAGATTTATGTCTAGGCTAAAAACTTGTGCTAATATAAAAAGTCACATCCAGTTAATTAGCAGGTACCATTATTTCTGTTCCTTTCATACATTTTTTTCCTAACAGCAAAACACTACAACTTAGTCAGACTCAAGATATTGAAGCTATAGTTATTGAAATGTTTGAGAAATGTCAATTAAAGCAAATGGCGAGACACTAGAGAATATATAATAGGAATTTTTATATGGTGGCAACAATGAAAACCAAGAAAATAAATTTTTTTTCAGCAGTGTTTTAGGTTATGTTATAATACAACTTATATCTGAGTAGACAGAAAGGGATCCTATAATGGAAATATCTTCTGTCTGGAGAACAATGTCATACATACTAACACAAAATTTATATCAAATGCAATGAGCCCTGCTAGAGGGAGATAACACTGAAATAAAAAGTGTTTTGCTAAATGACAGAACTCATATACATGTGACCTGCACATGACAGATCACAAAGTTTTATTCACTTCCCAAAAAGTTAAAAAAAAACCTTCTCATTATCTTTGTCTTTAAAGAGAAATAATAGAGTTTTAAAATAAATAAATATTCTTATTTATTTATAGATAAGTATCATTATTTATAAATAAATATTCTCATTTATTTATGAATAAATTGTTTTTAATAATATATACTATTACTGACTGCCACACATTAGTAGTGGGAGATTTCAACACCCTACTCACAACAATGGACAGGTCATCAAGACAGAAACCAAAGAGAGAAATAATGAGTCTAGCAGAGGACATGAACCAAATGGACCTAACATATAGCTACAGAACGTTTCACCCAAACACAAAAGAGTACACCTTCTTTTCAGCACCTCATGGAACCTTCTCAAAAATTAGCCATATACTTTTATACAAAGCAAGCTTTAACAGATACAAGAAAACTGAAATAACCACTTGTATCTTATCAGACCACCATGGATTAAAGCTGGACATCAACAACAACAGAAATAACAAAAATCCACACATTCATGGAAACTGAACAACTCTCTACTCAATGACCACTGGGTCAGAGAACAAATAAAGAAGGAAATCAAACACTACTTAAAATCCAATGAAAACGAAGGCACAACATACCCAAACCTATGGGACACAATGAAGGCAGTGCTACAAGGAAAGTTCATAGCACTAAGTGCCTTAAAGAAGAAAATTGTGACAGCTCATATTAGGAACTTAACAGCAGAACTGGAAGAGCTAGAAAAAAAAAAAAAAAGAAGCAAACACTCCCAAGAGGAGCAGAAGGCACGAAATCATCAAACTTTGGGCTGAAATCATCAACTTAGAAACAAAAAGAACAATACAAAGAATCAAGGAAACCAAGAGTTGGTCATTTGAGAAAATCAAGGAAAAGAAGGCAGACAGGAAATACCCGAATCAGTAAAATCAGAAATGCAAGGGGGGGGAAATAGCAAAGACATCGAGGAAATCCAGAGAATCTTTAGGTATTACTTCAAAGATCTGTACTCCACAAAATATGAAAACCTAAGCGAAATGGACAATTTTATTGATAGATTACACCTACCGAAGCTAAATCAAGATCAGGTTAACAAGTTACACAGTCCTATAACCCTTAAATAAAAACAGTCATTAAAAATCTCCCATCCATAAAAAGCCCAGGGCCAGATGATTTCAACACAGAATTCTACCAGACATTCAAAGAAGAGCTAACACCAATATTCTTCAAACTGTTCCACAAAATAGAAACGGAGGGAACACTGCCAAACTCATTCTATGAGGCCATAGTTACCCTGATACCTTAACCACATAAAGACCCAACAAAGAAAGAGAACTTCAGACCAATTTCCTTCATGAACGTAGAAGCAAAAATATGTAATAAAATACTTGCAAACAGAATGCAAGAACACATCAAAAGTATCATACACCATGATCAAGTAGGCTTCATCCTAGGAATGCAGGGGTGGTTCAACATATGAAAATCCATCAACATAATTCACCATATAAACAAGTTGAAAGAAAAAAAACCACATGATCATCTCGCTAGATGCTGAAAAAGCATTTGAAAAATTCAACACCCCTTCATGCTAAAAGTCCTGGAGAGAGTTGGCATACAAGGATCATACCTAGAAATAATAAAGGAGACATACAGCAAGCCAGTAGCCGAAAGACACTTGAAGAAATGCTCAACATCCTCAATCATCATAGAAATGCAGCTCAATACAACTCTGAGATTGCATCTCACACCTGTCAGAATGGCTAAGATCAAGAACTCAAATGACAGCACATGCTGGCAAGGTTGTGGAGAAAGAGGAACACTCCTCCATTGCTGGTGGGAATGCAAACATGTACAACCACTATGGAAATCAGTCTGGCGATATCTTAGAAAACTTGGAATAGCTCTACCTCAAGGCCCAACCATGCAACTTCTGGGTATACATCCAAATGACTCCTCACCAAATCACAAGAACATCTCCTCATCTATGTTCATAGCAGCCTTATTTGTAATAGCTAGAAACTGGAAATAACCCAGATGTCCCTAAACTGAAGAATGGATAAAAACAAACAAACAAACAAACAAACAAAAAAAAACAACCAAACAAAACTGTGGTACATCTACACAATGGAATACTACTCAGCTCTCAGAAACAAGGAAATCATGCAAATTGCAGCCAAATGGATGGAACTAGAAAAGGTTATCTAGAGTGAGCTAACCTAGACTCAGAAAGATGCACATGGCATCTATTCACTTATAATTGGATTTTACCCATATAGTACAGTATAACTATGCTACAGCCTACACACCAAAGGAACAGGAACATAGACTGCGTTACCTGCTAGTGAGACACTATGCCCTGGTGGTGCTGTCATGTAGGCCCCCAGTATGTGAAGAAACTCTTAGCCCTCTTGTGACTGCTGAACTTGGGTGGGAGACTGATATGTAGGGACACCCCACTCTGGAGGAGCAGGATAGCAGGGAGAGGGGATAGAAGGTGGGGGGTGGGACTGGGAGCAGTGGAAAGAGGGCACTGTGATGGACATGTAACTTGAAGTAATAAATAAGCACACACATACACACAAAATTCTCATTATATTTGTCTTTAAAGAGAAATAATAGGGTTTTCAAATAAATAAATATTCTTATTTATTTTTAAATAAATTTTATTTTTAATATGTAGTATTATTAAATAAATAGGGTTCTTAATAGATTCTGACTATATTCCAGTAGTCCTATGATGTGCAAGCAAGGAACTTAAAATTACTCAGATAGTTTTAGTTGATAGGCAATATGTGAAAACTTTTGAGAGCAAAGAACCACCAACCTATTGTAAGTATGTTGAAAATATTTCTTTGGTTAACTACATATATATTAGGAGTTTGCATGTGTGTGTGTGTGTGTGTGTGTGTGTGTGTGTGTGTGTGTGTGTACAATGCACCTGCAGATATGTGCCTATATACACACATATATGCTACATATACTTATGTACACACATGTATATGTGAATGAAAGTTTATAATTTACTCCTAGGTCATATCACTGTGATAAGCTAAAATGACATTGCTCCATCAAATATTGGCAGGTTGTTTTAGTGAAAACATAAGCTTCTCATCAATTTTTAAGATATTTTTTATAAGGAACCTCAAATTTTCATGACAGAAATGGAAGTGTATGACAGTATCATTTGACCATAAGTGAGAGGAGTTTAAACAAGGACCTAGGAATTGAGTTCAATTCAATTTTAAGTAAGAATATGTTTTCGGGCTGGAGAGATGGCTCAGAGGTTAAGAGCACTGGCTGTTCTTCCAGAGGTCCTGAGTTCAATTCCCAGCAATCACATGGTGGCTCACAACCATATATAATAGGATCTGGTGCCCTCTTCTGTTGTGCGGGTATATGTACTAAAATATAGAACATTGTATAAATAATAAATAAATATTTAAAAAAAGAATATGTTTTCAATTTACTTTAGTTATTCTCCACACTATGCCAACATTACAGGCCACATTGAATGAAGTTCTTTTCTCAAATCAAAGGTGTATGTCCTCCTTCCTGCTCCTGGCTTCTGTTTTACCCAAGATCCTCTCAGTCTGCCCCAGAAGCATATGGACTTTTGCCCTGCCTACCTTTCTCTCTGCTCAACCACAGGCCTTGGCAGTTTATTAAAGCAAATCAGAGACAATGATTTTAAAGCAAGGTAACACAGCATTATTTGATGTACAGCAAGCAGACCTCTGGGAGCAGGCTAATTAACATTTAGAATGCATCACATCAACCCTTCATAATAAAGCAACAGTCATTGGGAAAAGATAGACTTTATTGTATGTTTACCAACAAGGAAAGGCTTACATTAAATGTCATATGGGCCAATAGCAAATGAGCTTAAGTAACTTGAGGTAAGTGAAAATATAAGGCTAACTAGTTATAATAATGAGTTGTGTGGAATAATCTGGTGTAGGTGGAACTTTGTAGATAATCACATGTCTGATAGATGTTGACTGAAACTGCTTTTCTATGCCCACACTTCACTTCTCATTCTTCAGGCCTTCTCAGTGGGAGACATTTGGTCTTCCACTATCTTGAGATCATTTTACATCAGTCCCTAGGGTTCTGAACCTTTGTCCTGAAAAAAAAAATATTGAATGGATTTTAGGAACTGGGAATTTTACATTTTAGGCTCAGTTTCGAGAGCCTCCCTGGGACTGATTCCTCAGACCAATTTCTTCACAAGGCAGCCCTGATCTTTAAATTCATCATATAAGCAAATATATTTTTAAAAATATTTATTACTTCAGGTTACATTTCCATCACAGTATCCTCTTTCCACCCCTCCCAGTCCTGCCCTCCCACCCTCTATTTCCTATCCCTTCAATCCCACTGTCCTGGAGTGGAGTGTCCCTACATAAAAGTCCCAGTTCAGCAGTCATATGAGGGCCAAGATCCTCCTCATACACTGGGGGTCTACAAGGCAGCACCACTAGGGCAAACTGTCTCCTTGACAGGAATAAAAGTCTATGTTCATTTTCCCTTTGGTGTATTCATTATAGTATTGTTATTCGGTACTATATGGCTAAAATCCGATTTTAAGTGAATAGAAGTCATGTGCATCCTTTTGAGTCTGGGTTAGCTCACTCAGGATGAGCTTTTCTATTTCCATCCATTTGGCTCAAAATTGCATGATTTTTTTGTTTCTAATCGCTGAGTAGTATACCATTTTGTATAAAACTGTACCAGTTTTATAATCCATTCTTCAGTTGAGGGACGTCTGGGTTGTTTCCAGTTTCTAGCTATTCCAAATAAGGCTGCTATGAACATAGATGAGGAAATTTCCTTGTGATTTGGTGAGGAATCATTTGGATGTATAACCAGAAGTGGTATGGCTGGGTCATGAGCTAGAGCTATTCCAAGTTTTCTAAGATATTGCCAGACTGACCTGCATAGTGGATGCACAAGCCTGCACTCCCACAAGCAATGGAGGAGTGTTTCCCTTTCTCCACAACCTTGCCAGCATGTGGTGTCATTTGAGCTTTTGGTATTACCCATTCTGACAGGTGTGAGATGGAATCTTAGAGTCATCTTGAGTTGCATTTCTCTGATGATTAAGGATGCTGAGCATTTCTTCAAGTGTCTCTCAGCCATTATGGATTCCTCCTTTGTTAATTCTCTGTTTAGCACTGTTCCCCATTTTTTGATTGGATTATTTGTTTTCTTGACATTTATTTTCTTGAGTTCTTTGTAAATTTTGGATATTAGCCCTCTGTCAGCTGTGGGGTTGGTGAAGATTTTCTCCCAGTCTGTAGGCTGCCATTTTGTTCGAATGACAGTGTCTTTTGCCTTACAGAAGCTTTTCAGTTTCATGAGGCCCATTTATTGATTGTTGGTCTTAGTTCCTGAGCTCTTGGTGTTCTGTTCAGGAAGTTGTCACCTGTGCCAATGAGTTCAAGGGTTTTCCTCACTTTCTCTTCTAATAGATTTAGTTACTTCTCAATCTTACATAGTCCACAATAGCATGAAATTTATCAAGTAATCATATCACTTATCATCTGTTTCTATGCCCCCTTGAGATACAGACACTACGGTGAGGCCAGTTGTAGAGAGGGTGCCTACATTTGAGGATCTGGACTAGATTTTCCGCATACAAAGGAGAAAAAGATAAAAAGATAGTTCAAGAAAGTAACTTAAATTTTGGTTTTTTAGTTTTCTCTTAGGAAACACAAAAGATATGTATACAAGTTGCTTTTGCTAATGTTTTAGTGTAAAATCCTTTCTTTATTTGCCTGTTTCAATTTCCCATGCTTGACCACTGGTGAGACTTTAACAGAGCTGAGCACTTCTTTTCTTGAAATATGTTTTATCTTATTCTGACACAACGCTCTCTCCTGTTTGATGCTTCCTCCCTCTATTTCTTGACAAACTCTGAATAGTGAGAATCCAAATGCTTCTTTCTTGTTTCTCAGTGTCTAGTTCAAAGCTCTACTGTTTTCACGGTTGATGTTTGTGCCTGTGCATAGAGCTTCTTCTCTGATCCCAGGACTTCTTTCTGTGCATGCTTGGTTTGGTAAGACGTGTGGTAAGCAAATAAAGTTAATAAAACTAAAATGGACACTGGACACTCACCATCTCACCTAGCCTATTTTGTAACAATTTTTCCATTCTTAGTAAATGCAATCAATCTGTAAAATAAAATAATTTAACTTTGTCTTTTTCAGCTCTGTCCCTCCTTACATTTTACTACGAGTCATGTTGACTGTCCTGGAAAATATTGGTAGAAATAGAAGAAGTCCTGCCTTCCCTCTGATGCTGTTTCTCTGATCTAAGTTTCCATCATTTGTCATTGAGATGTCTTTAAAAACCCACTACCCGTTTTCACATATTATTTCCTCCATTATCCAAATCACAGCTTAAAATGAGAGACACATTACTTCCTTATTTAGAGCTTCAAATTAAGAAGCCTTCCCAATTAATCAAAAACTTCTTTCCTGGGCCTACAAGATTCACCTAACCTGCCCTCTTGCAATTAACCCCCGATTAGTATTAAACTCCCCTTTTCCACTCTAGTTCACTGACTTTCAATGTGCTCTTTAAAAACTATCAACTTCAGTGACAACTTAGGGACTGGATATGAGCAGTACTGTTGACCTTGGACAATCTTTCTCCAGATTTTAGCCTAGTTACTTCCTTCATCTATTTACTCATAATTTAATAATGAATGTGATTTTAAAGAATTTTTCTTGTACTTTGTTTTGAAATAGTTTTCCAATCAAATTTATCATATTAGCAATATTTATTATTTCCAAGCATGATTCTCTGGACCTACATTGTCCTAACTTTTTCACAGAATTTGGCCCTGCATGAAGAATTTAAAGTCCATGAAAAGATATTTTATTCACTCATGACCATTATTCTAATATCAATAACTGTTGTGAAAAGAAAGGAGGGAAGAAAAAACCAGAAATAATAGATTAAAAGGGGGAGAAGAAAATAAAGAAACATATTTGTATACCTAAAGCTCAGCTTAGTTCATCTACTATGAGTTAACAAATCTCGAGACCAAAGCTAATGAAATGTGACTTTAGTGATTTGTAGAATGCCCCAGAAAGAAGAAGAAGACACAAGAGTAGCAATTGCATTTGCAATGTTTTAAACAAATCATGAGCTAGTGACTGGGGTGGTGGGAAAACCTCCACCCAAATCCTGTATATATAAAAAGTGGATAACAGAGTTAAATGACAAATGTGAAACTATCAAAATTAGTGAAGAACTTTGAAGCAAATTTATATTATTTAAGGCAAAGAATTGATGACCAACAAAGTATAACAAAATATTAATTGATCTTCATTGAAAGTTTATTTCTTTTTTTCCTTTATTTTTTATTTCTTCAAGTTACATCTCAATCGCAGTCCCCTCCCTATTCCCCCTCCAGTCCCACCCTCAACCCCCCCATCCTCTTCCCTTTTTTTTTCTTTTAAGTTCAAGGTATATCTTATTTCCCCCTACAGTTTCCCCTTTCTGTCCAACAAATGGCTCTTTCTCTTATAATAATAGATACAATACAAAACAACAGATGTAATTAGGCCACAGTTATGAGGGTTATATGGCTTAGCATACATTCCCAATGTCCAGTACATATGTATTTGGCACCTGACTTTAACATTCTACTATCTAACCATCTCCATGAGTTTAAAGTTCTATATCTGACTCAACATTCATACTAACTTGCAACACAATTTTGAAAGCATCATCCTAGATCTATAACACTCCCTTGACTCCTAAACAACTCAAAATTTAATTATGAGACTCTAGCTATCTGTTCTTCAACCACCTCAGAGACCTGAGAGGGATAAATATATCTGATTATGTAGGAAGTACAGGGCCTGCAGCTTCCAAAACTAAGAAATGACATACCAGTGGCTGCCTGGACAGTTCCCATTTTCTCTCCATACATTACAGCATCGATCTTCAGTCATTTGGCCCCGTTTCTCTGACAGACATTGATTGTAGAGCAGGGGTTATGAAGGACTTACTTACCCTGTCTTGGCAGAGCTAGGCTGTCGACTTACCTGCTTCCAGGTTTTGTGCTTTTTGGACAGCATTCTATCTACAGTTGGAGCAAGGGGCTTTTCCTACCAAGAGATAGGCTTGCGACTAATTCAATCATCTCCCACTGGAGATTCTTCGATGCTCATCTACTTGGAGGAGAATAGGGGGTGCTGTCAGGAGTTGATATGTTTTATATAAAAAAATCTAAAATTAAGAAAACATCTTTGAATGCCATATTCTGCAGATCTCTTGAGGTTTTTGAAGAGGCCCTATCTATGTCTTATATTAGGGTAAGCAGATGTTGCTTGTCTCTTAGCAGGTTTATTTCTGATTAGCTTAGCAAGTAACTATAATAGGCTGTCATAGTACCTAACAGAATGACCGACTTGCATAACCATTAGTTTGTATTTCTTAATTATCCTAAACAGTTTATGACAATTAGTAGTAAAAGGCCGAAACACATTTCATTTTTTTTCTTTACCTCCTAACCCTTCCATCCCATTTCTCTGGGGTGGGGTGTCCTTATATAACAGTCCCTCATATCAGTTGAGAGGTCGTATGAGAGCCAAGAGACTCTTCATTCATTGGGGGTCTAAGAAGCAGTACCATAAGTGAAAAGTGTCTCGTTGCCCAGGAGAGAGAACTACTAAACAAACAAACGAATAAACAGACAATAGATAAAAAGACTAAAAAATAGGGAAAAAATATAACTAATATATAAAAAATAAATAAATAATAAAAATTAAAATTAAGACGTCTATGTCCAAGTTCCCTTTGGTGTGTTAGTTGTAGTATCGATACCTTCTACTATATAGCTAAATTCCTACTATAAGTGAATTGATGCCATATGCGTTCTTCTGAGTCTGGGTTAGTTCACTCAGGATGAGCTTTTCTAGTTCCATCCATTTGGCTGCAAATTGCATAATTTCATTGTTTCTGATAGCTGAATAATATTCCATTGTGTAGATGTACCACAGTTTTTTAAGCCATTCTTCTGTTGAGGGACATCTGGGTTGTTTCCAGTTTCTAGCTATTACAAATAAGGCTGCTATAAACATAGAGAGGAAATTTCCTTGTGATTCAGTGAGGAGGCATTTGGGTGTGTACCCAGAAGTGGTATGGCTGGGTCCTGAGGCAGAGCTATTCCAAGTTTTCTAAGATATCACCAGACTGACCTCCATAGTGGCTGCACAAGCCTGCACTCCCACCAGCAATGGAGAAGGGTACCCCTTTCTCCACACCCTCGCCAGCATGTGCTGTTATTTGAGTTTTTGATCTTAGCCATTCTGACAGGTTTGAAATGGAATCTCAGAGTCATCTTGAGTTGCATTTCTCTGATGATTAAGGATGTTGAGCATTTCCTCAAGAAAGTTCTTCATTTCTATATACAAGATTCAGTGAAGAGAATAGAAAACTAGAGACCAGGATAACTTTGCCAAACACAAATATCTATACTACATTCAGAAATCTCAAAACTCAACATTTGAGACATCTAATAGGAAAATCAGGCAAAAAACAGAGACATTTCACCAAACGCTCAGCACAGATGGCAAGATACCAAAACTGAAGTTATCAACAGGATTATGCACTAGGGATATGGCTATTAAAATCCTGGCAACAAATTACTTAATATGTAAACTGAGTGGTGAAAAGTAAGCAGTAATGATAGAACATATCAATCAAGATACAAAGAAACTGGACTTGCTGGACAGAATGTGACACATGCGACCATTACTTTCGTAATAGTTTCATTTTTTACTGCCTGACACACTAATTATGTTATTGGGTGCTCTTGTAGTTAGCTTTAAGTGACAGTTTCATATTGCTCAGAGTCACTTGTGAAAGAACTGTTAGCTGAGGGATTATTTAGATTAGATTGGCCTGAAGGCATGTTTATAGGAATTGTTTTGGTTGATAATTGATGCAGGAGGGTCCAGTCCACTGTGGGTAATTCCATTCCCCAGGCATATGATCCTGTGCTGTATAAGAAAACAAGCTAAGCTAAGTTGATGAGTGAATCAGAAAGCAGTTCCTCAGTTGTTATGTGCTTCAAGTCCCTGCTTGAGTTCTTACAATGACTTCAGTCATTTAAAGACTATGATCTGGGAGTATAAGACAAACGAACACTTTCCTTCCTTAAATTTCCTCTGGTCATAATGTTTTAATCAAAGCAATTGAAAGAAAACTAGAATTGACATTTATTCCAGCGGAATAAAATATATGCTCCTAACAAAACTTCTAAATGTGAACATTACAGAAACATTGTTTGTAATAGTCAAAGCATGAAGTACTGGAGTGCAGTCCAGAGGTAGAACAGCTTCCTAGAATATCTGAGATCTTGAGCAAAGCCCTAACATCAAATAATAATTAATAAACAAATGATTTTAAAAGAAAACTATTTACACATTTTAATAGGTAATGACTAGCCTAGTATTTTTCAGTGTGTAAGTGGGTTAATTAGGTGTTGTGTATCTGTGCATGTGTGTAATTTCATCCCATGTCTAGATTAATTCAGCCTTTACTACAGTCAATATACAGATCATGTCAAATATCCTATATTCTATATTTTCATTGCACCTGTTTCTTCTTATCAAAGTCCCTTGCTCCTGGCAACCACTAATACCATTATCTAAGTTTTTTTTCTAATTTACAAATTTAAAAAATTGTATTTTTATATTTACATTTATAAAATATTATTGTATCATGCCTCTTTCCTTACAAAAGAGGTGTTTTAAGAATAATTTTGGGATACTGTGACATATATTGTCCAATAGATAAATTAACAACATGTGATCCAAAGAACTAGAAATGTGGCTATTTGCATACACTGATATTACAGTTTTCATATATTAGACTGAACAAAAATAATTATTAAAATAAATTTACCTATCAATTTCTGTCTTTATGTAGCTGTTACAAAATTTTAATCATACATAAAGTTCACTTTGTATGTATATTGAACAGTGATGCTCAATAACAATTTATCCCAACTCTGAGTACACATTATAATCATTAAATTAATGAGTAAATCAACTGGCTGATGATGAAGTCCTAAAAAGCTTCCTGGGGCATTTCAGTGTGCTGCCCATGTGAGAATCATGGACATAAGGGTAGATATGAATGCTTTCAGTCAGGAGTTTCTGAGGACTGGGTTTGGGAAATGCACCAGAACAATGTTCATTCTAGAGGTTCCTAAAAAGTCCTTGCTCTAGGGCTTTTATGAGATGTATTTATTTTATTTTTTAAATTCATGGATAAAGGATAGTTTTTGTGATCCAAGATCTCTGCCTTTGT
>CAJQZJ010032984.1:4987295-4989795 GCA_907164525.1 Lophiomys imhausi | reverse complement strand
TATGGAAGTCCTTTATTATTTAGTCCTGTACACAGAACCTTTTAAGATTAGCCAGATATTGACAGTTCCTGTTATAGTCCTAAATGTGGCATATGGTTTGGATGAGGATTTTCTGACATATTCTTCAAGCTAGAGAGTTATGGGGTACTTGATAGTTGAGGGTCTGTTGTGGGGTCCAGGACCAGAGCACTCTTTCCAGGGAGGAAAAGGGGCTCTATTGCTAGGTGGAAAGGTTTCCAAATAACTAGGTAGAGTGTAAGGAAGAAAAATACTTCCTATCACTTCATTCTAAGGCTTAAAGTGCTCAGATGTTTACTTCTTAAAATCATTGAGAGATTTTTCTGAAACATATTTTACCTTTTAAGGTTCCTTTGAGGCTGTTCAGTTAAGTTGGCTTCTGTAAAATGAAGTTGGTACATCACAATATTTTTGTGAATGATTTTGGTAAGTGGATACAAATATTAATAAGAAACCTAAATGTATAAATAGAGTTATTTGCAATATATATGTATATGTATTATAGTTAATTTTTAGTGGGAATTTGATTGGCCAGGACACCCAGAGGACCTGATGCCCCCTGGTGGTCACCTAATTATCACTGCTCTCCTTGACTGCTAAATATATCTGGATAAAGAGATAACAAGTTCTAAGATGGACAGCCATGGAAGTGTGAAGAAGTATTTAACATAACTTAAACTATGTCTTCCTATCCACACTGGTGATTTACAGAGTAGTGTGGACAGGAAGAACCTCCTCACATAAAATTACTTTTGAAAAAAATCATATTCTTAGAAATATTAACAGTATGTAAAGTGATTTTGAGTAATGTGTGACACATTTTCTTGCAATAATCAGCTCTCTTAACAGTAACCAAATAATAGTATTTTTAAAAACATTTTGAATTCTTTGCATTATCTGCGCACTTTATTAACACCTTACCAATACTCTAGTAAACTTTTCCTAGCTAATATATGCTAAATTAACTCAATGATTGCAGGTGAAAAATTATTAGTTTAATCTTTTGAACTTTTACCTCTATCTCATATTCTGTAAATGTATAAATTTTCATAAAGATTCAAATCATATTCTTGACTTTTTGCTAGCTAAGTCTGGTGCTGAGACAGCAAGGTGAATTTATTTTCTGTGCTCTATGTTTTCATTAGACTGCAAATAAATGTTTTGTATACAGTACATAAATCATGCTAATGTAAATATACAAATTATTTTTCTTATGCAGTGGAAAAAAATGTTTACATTTTGATTGAAATGAAATGTTGAAAATTGAGTTTTCAGTATCTGGTAACCAAGATACAGTGATTTGTTTCTTCTTTATCTTTTTCTTCTACAGGGTAGATTTTTCAATTCATTTAGGTAGTCGATCTTTTGTGATGGAGTTGCATTTGGACAGTAAGTGTGGAAGGGGTGGGGCAGTAGCAGCTCAGTGATGTATTGTTGGTACTTAGTGTTTAGTATGACAGCATTGGCGAGGTAACATGAGAGTTCTCCAGGTGTTCCTGCCCCTGTACAGACACACAGTTACCAGACATGCACAGATGAACACACAGAGTCACTTTTGCTCTTAGAAAATGCATAAATATTACTCCCTGAAGTTATTATAATTTATTCCTAAGTATTTCCTCTTCTTAAAACTCTAAGCTATTTCACATATATAAATGCTAAGGTAAATATCAGTACTGTAAAAAGTTAAAAGAAAATAATAGCTGGCCCTCATTCTTAGAATACATGATTTAATTTAACATTAATTTACATCTATGTATAGTTATGTTTAATTACCAGTAATTTATTAGAGAAATGATACAAAGTGATTAAAATTTCACTGTGTCTTTTTATCTGAAGACAGTCATTTTTCATGTTTCTACTCTGCCTTTATGGTAGATGTTTCAAAAAGAATATGCAAAAAGTAAGGTTTTAGTATTCTTTCCTATGTATGTAAAATTTATAATTAGAGATAGACTATTTTAGCAACAATAATTCACAATGAGTAAATAAAAACAGCAACAGATTTCAAATTTTCTGCTTTTTGGTCAAACATGTTTTATATGTCATTTGGTATTGCTCAATAAAACAAGATTGTTTGTAATTCACTTTCTAAATGTACAACATCATTTCCTCAAATTTTCTCAAGAAATAATATGCATAAAACATAGCTATCCAACTAAAATTAAGTATTTTTCAAAGATGTGAGAAAAATTTATTATATTATTTTAAAACATGAAATTGATTGTTACTGTTTAATTTCAGTACCTTTACATAGACATACAGTTATTTATGCTTTACAATTTATCAAACATATCCTAATATAGGTTTAAGTATTAAGCCATGCTATAAAACAGTATACATTGAACATGCTCTTCTTCAGTATCACGCATTTCCATTTCAATATCCTGACTTCCTTATCAATATACATATACATCAGACACACACACACACACCACACACACACACACACACACACACACACACACACACACACACACAC
>CAJQZJ010032984.1:4965416-4987285 GCA_907164525.1 Lophiomys imhausi | reverse complement strand
CACACACACACACACACACACACACACACACACACACACACACACACAAAGGTTGGTGATCATAGAAATGAACATCTTTGTGCTACTCTACAAGGAGAAAGTCAGCAACCCAGTACAAGAGCAGTTAATCTCAAACTCTGGTATCCAAAAATAAGGGTGTGGTTTTAATTGTGCCTCTGTCTTATTGGAAGAGGGGCAAACTAACAGAAGTAACATGTTTCTTCTGAAGCATCCTGGTTTAATGGGGAAGTATTTATATTTCTATCACCAAATAGGAATAACTCAGTAGATGATAGGGGTATTTTAAACTGTCAAGGTTATCTTGGTGGCACTCTAGGAGGATGAAACCTCAGAGAAAATGTTGAAATCTTGGAAATTTTGTTTTTACTATTACAAATTGTTTAGCATTGGTGAGCTTGTGATTCTGTGAGGTTTAGAGATTAAAGTGTAGAGATTTATATTTTTAATTCTGAATTTAAGGTTCCAACTTTTACCTTGATTGCATCTGTTTGAGTCAATAAGGCTTCGTCTTCTCTGTAACCAGTGTGCTTTGCCTATATTGTTTTGTCTCCTTCCAAGATTAATCTATTAAGACTTTTACATTTTCTATGCATCTTTAAAGGGCACTTAAGATGCTTTTAAGCATAATTTCTAAAATATTTAATAGACATAATGGCTAGCAATGCATAACATTTAATATAGAAACTACAGAAGCAAAGTGGTTAGAAAAGAAGGAACGTTCATTGCTTTCTTTGGTATAATTATATTCGGCAAGTAAAACAACAGAAGAAAGTCATAAAAAGAAAAGTGTCTGGGTGCTGTTATCTCTTTAAAGTCCCTACTGTACACACCAGAGAGGACCCATTGCACATTTCCAGAGGTCAAACAGTAAATCTGCAGTCTGCGTATGAACTTTTTGACCATCAGGAATAAAGACTGACCAATCAATGAGCTTTTTTCTTCTTTTCTTTTGTTAAGGAACAATTATAGACCAATAAGGAAAAATGCCCTTTTTTTAAAGACGTGACCTATCTATCTACTTAACATGACTTTTGAAATAGATGATTTGACCATTACGTTTACGTTTTTAAGTTCTTCATTTTTACAGTATCAACCACCTCTTGCTTGCAAACTATGCAAAACTGACTAATGGAAAACAGATTTCTCCTTGCAGATCGTGTTAGATGAATTGAAGTGGAAATGTTGGTTACATTTTTAGTCTTAGCTTTCCTTAGAAAGATAATTACAGAAAAATTACGGACTAACTACAGAAAATAGTAAATGTTTGCCCAAGTAGGAGGAGGAATAGCCTCATGAATTTAGTACCTGGTGGCTTTCTTTAAAACTAAATGTTATTTACACAGCGGAATGGGAAACGATTGAAGTAGGGCAATCTATGAAAGACCCCAGAAAAATGAGAAGCATTTAAGAAGAAAGGACAGGGAATGTTTTCTAAGGTCCCATTTGCACAGGAAATTAACTGAAGATAGGGCGAGGGAAGGGGCGAGCCTAAAACAAAAGACTTCCTTTCTCTACCCCCCCACCCCCCTTCAGTGTTTCTTTTGTCATAGGTTGTTGCAAACTATGACAAACATTGTTTGGAAAAAGAAAATACTATTGGTTAATTTTATTCTTCCAGACATTTATGGGAATGGTAGCTAAAAATGTCTCGTGAGTCACAGAACAGGAGAGGTTTGAACTTCTCAAAAAAATACAAAACCAAAGTTATCCAACCCTCAGAGGTTGGAAACAAAAAAGTAAAAAAGGCGCTCTAAAAGAATAGCTCAATTTCACTGTCTGGGTCTGGGTTTGTGATTGGTAGTTGAAGGAAGGCTTGCTTCGTCTCTGCCTTCATAAAGACGCTGAGCGGCACTGCTATATGCAAGAGTTTAAGTCGGGAGAATAATACTCCGGGTTTATCCAGCTCAGTGAAACTGCAGTAGCTAAAAGCCAAGTGCTCCTGGCTGCACGCCCGCTGGCCTAACGCCGCTCGTCTCCGCTTTCCCGGCAACCGAACTGGGAGGGAATCCTGGAGTCGCAACCGGACTCCGCTCCGCCCTGATTGGCTCCCGGTCATGACCCCGCCTCCAAGGTAGAGGCGGTCATTTCATAGGGACCCGCCCCCCGGCCCTGGGAATCGCTGCCTGGCAGGCGGGCAGTGTCTGCCACTCAGTCGGAGTGGCGGAGGCTCTGGGTTTAGAGCCCCGCCCCCTCCCCCTAATTGATATTATTGGAGTGTGGAGCAAGCGGCCGGTCTGCAGTCGGAGACTTGCAGGCAGCAAACACGGTGCGAACGAACCGGAGGAGGGGGAGAGAATTCAAACAGCTAAACGTGGAGCCGCCGGCCTGGGACCCAGAGGGAATCGATGCTAGGAGCGCAGTAATAACAACAATAATAACCCACTTCGGAGCAAACAGCATCTGAAGAGCTGCGACCTAACTGCAGCCTAAAATCAAACCTGCTCATGCACCATGGTTTTTCAAACTCGGTACCCTTCGTGGATTATTTTGTGCTACATCTGGCTGCTTGGCTTTGCACACACGGGGGAGGCGCAGGCTGCGAAGGAAGGTAAGGCCAGAGGAAAGCAAAGTTTGTTCTGACTTATTTATTTCGCTGTCTACCCGCACGAGCCGACGGGTCCGCGGCGCGGCCCTCGGCGACCCTCCCTCGAACCCCCGCCCCCTCCCCGCCCGCAGCTCCGAGCGACCAGCGGCGACCAGCCGGGACTAATCGGGCCCTGAGCTCCGGGGGTGTCGGGGGACCGGCGCGCGCTCTGCAGCCTGGGCAGTCCAGGGGTCCGGGGTGGCGAGGCTAGCCGGCGAGCTCCCTCCTTTGCATCCGGCGTCTCGAGTCTTCCGGCTGCAACCGCCGCGCGTGGTCCTATTCTTGCGTTCGGCCTGCGGTGGGCGCCACGGTCGGAGTTGGTTCGAAACCTGGGCAGTGCAGCTCCGCGTCGCCCCCAGCTTTCCCGGAGGGGCCGAGACTTCCGTGGCTGCGAGCGCTCGGGCTCCTGCCGACTAGCTCACTGCGGCGGCGGCGGCGCGGGCCTGCGGTGGGCTCTCGGATGCCGCTGGAAACAATGCGGCCGCGAGGGGAGGCAGCGAGCGCGGGGCCCGGTCTCGACCTGCCGCCGGGAGGGCTGGCCCTGGTAGGCAGTCTGCCACGAGAGGCCAGCGAGTGAGAAGTCTCCAGTCACTTGGCCCCATGTCCGGTACTCCGGGAGTCCGAGTGACCAGCCTGGCGAAAGCCCTTGGACCTCTGGGGATCAGTTCTGGTGCGGGAAGGGAGGTCTCTTTTGACCACAGGATACGCCTCTACGTGGATATTTTTCCCTGCGTCTCCTTTGAACGGTTGGCTGAAGGTAAAATACCTTTCGGTGCCTGTAGTTGGAGCTGGGGAAAATAAATCCTGTCAAAGGAAGTGTTTTGCTGGTAAGCAGTGTCACAATACTGGTGCCTCATCTGACAAGCTGCGTATCTAAGGTTTACAAGCCTGTTCAGAGGTAGAGGGAGAGAGATCTGTTAGATTTAGGTCACGGTAGTACTAAAGGGAGGGAGCATATTGGTCCTCGATTCTTGTATTCCTTAAACTTAGGATTTCACGCAGCTTTTCTTTATTCTCTTCGCCCACCGTTCTTGGCTCATTCTACATCCCCAACCCGGTGCAATATCTTACTTTGGGATAGCCCGACCTTCTGACCCCACTTTGCACATCTGCAATCTGTGTGAACGCTGAATCCATTCAAAGAAAAACATGCCTGTGTGCTGATGGTTATGTCTGCAGGTGGACCAGCATCTGCTAGAGACACCCCCCCCCCCCCCCCCCACACACCTTTCAAGCCCCTTGACTTTGGCGATCAGAAACAGTACCCGGCCACCTTGTCCCGATTCCTTCGGAATAGCGGGATCTGAAGAAAAGTTTGCCCGGCACAGCGAAGCGGCGCGCGCGAGCTCTTCCAGACTCTAGCAGGAGTTTGAGCTATAAATAACTGCATCACTAGGGGGAGAGGTGCTGCAGCCAGAAGGCCTTGCTTGCTCCCCTCCTCCGGTGCTACGTGGAGAGAGTTCTGATCCTCGGAGCCCGAGTTCTTTAGATGCAGAGGAGATGTTTAAGAGGCAGGTGATGGGGAACGCACCCGACTTCTTGGTGGTGACGCTCGGGGCGCTCAGGCGCAATCAGGAGATGGCGTTCCCTGAGCGAAGCTACCCTAAGGTCGCCCGCGGCACCGCGGCACCCAAGGAGAGTGGCCCGCAGCGCTGCGAGCAGGTGCGCGGCCTCTGGGGCGGCTGGGGGTGGCGACCGACTACCCGGGGTCCCCTTTTCCCGCTCCCCTAGCCCCGCGGCAGTGGCTGGGAAGCGCGTAGGCTAATTGCGGCTGCCGCTTTCCATCCAGACAGAAGCGCCCTCAGAGGAAGCGCTTCCCGAAAGCCCGTCTGTACCTCGCGACTCTTGGCCAGACTGGGCGCCACCGGCTCCCTGGAGTCCCAGGTCTGGAAGTGTAATGGACGCTGGGTTGAAGGGCGCAGTCGTCTGCCTGCCCCGCCCCGCCCTGCCCCGCCCCAGTGCTCCGGCAACACTGGAGCCGTGCGGCTGGCCGCTGAGCTACAGGCCTGGACCCCTAGAAGCAGCCAGCTGCCCTGCGCCTTCTCGGGAGCACCCGGCGAGGCAGACTCGGTGTCCCAGTTCGGAAGGAAGACGCTCCTGGGAGCGATTGTATTCAGCACTCCAGAACCGCCGAAAGCCTTACCGGCTCAGCGGCCACCTTCCATGTTCCCTTGATTTGCTGGTTTCTCTGCTAACTTGCTGACCAGCAGGTAGCTGAGGGGTCAAGGCGCAGCAGGAAAGGATAATCTCAGAGTTTATTTCATTCTTAAAACCAACCCCAAAATGTCACTTTACGTTTCAAATCCAGTGGGTGTTTTCAATGTAGAAGCTCCCTCCCCCACATTAAATTCCAAAAGAGATTTCTATGGTTTGACTTTGTTTCCTTGGGTTTCATCTCTTCGTCAGTGTAAAACAAACCTTCCACAATTGCCGTTCTTGTAAATACACTAATTCGACGACTTACTGGTGTTCCAAATTAGAACACAAATTGAAATTTTATAAGTGACCCGTGTTTTTAATTGAAAGCGAGTCGATTATTCCCCATGACAATCTAAATGTACAACACTAAACCAAGCAACGCAGTCTCATGTCTTTGTATTTATCTGTTTCCAGTTACTGGGGATACCTTTGACTCTTGGTGAAGGAACTGAGCGCATAGTCAACTGTTCTCTTAACACAACCGTTTTCTTTACCTTTCAAACATTTTAAAACTAGAGTCTGAAAATGTTTCAATATTAAGTTTATGTGAGTACATATTTTCAAGTCAAATGTGAACATTTTCATGGGATTAATATAAGTATATGCAAAGAATGATTTCTGGACCAATGGATCATTTGTAAAAATGCTTTTGAGTCAGGAATATTGTTTTAAAGCACCAAAGCTATGTAACTCTAAAACCAGTTCTATCTGTAAGTATTTTAAAATATTAATTATCTTAGTGCAACAACATATCCAACTGAAAGTATAATGTGTTATAACAGATAATATTCTAACGAATTCTTCCATTAATACTAATCATACTTTAATCACACTTTTCATAAATATTGATCATGCTTTTTCTTAGTCTAATGATAGGATACAATAGTTTGTAGAAGTGAGCTTAGAGTATGTCATTTAGAGAATAACTAGTATCTTGAAATAGTTCCACTTAATATATATATATATATATATATATATATATATATATATATATTTGTATGAAGACTGATGCTTGACTAGCTCAAAAGCACAACTTGCAGATAACAGGGACTAGTTTCTCATTTGTATATTCACATTTTTAGAAGACAAAGTGCTGTGAAGGTTTTCTTCCTTAAACATTGAACTCCAATTGTCAAGATATGATAGGAAATGTTACTGGCAGAATATTAAAAAGTACAGCCTGGCTGAAGAGTAGTGTGGGAGTTATATCTTATTATGTTCATGTTATATGTCTTCAAATGTGGAGTTCACTGATATCCAAAGTTACTGTATGTTACTAATACACAATCACTGTATCTTATTTTAGCTTTTTACACTCCTTTTCATGTTAGTATTTCACTGAAAATTTATTTTTTTTATTTTAGTTGAAGGATACCAAGTGCATGGCTATTTTAATGTTTCCCTCTCCAGAAAGTGTAATATACTTATATATTGTGGCTGTTCACTGTTCAATTCATTTATGCAAATGTCTTAAGTCATAAAGTATCAATTTTATAAAAATTAGATTTATCTTAAAGTACTTAGAGATGTTTTTAAATTGTCTTGTAACAGTTGGAAATAAAACTTTCTTTTTCAGTACTGTTACTGGACTCTAAAGCACAACAAACAGAGTTGGAATGGATTTCCTCTCCGCCCAGTGGGGTAGGTACATCTATCATACAGTATGATCATCACTGTTTAGAGTAAGAAACAAAAGCTTCCCCCAGGGGAACTATTTACATCCACACATTTACAGTGTTTAAAACTCCACTATATTATTTAATGTTGTTTTCTCATGAGATGTTGGGTTCTCACAGAATAGAAACTATACTTACAACTCTCAGAAATGGTAAAAAAATAAAATAAATGAAATAATCGAAACCCATGGTCTTTGAATTGTTATTGTGAGTTGTATCAATCATGCCTATGTATTCAGGTTATAAATGCATGCTAATTACAGGGAACATTCTTTTCACTAACTCACAAGCCTCTGCAGTTGCTTTATGCTTCTGTGTAATAATCACCAGGTAGAATCTGTGCAATTCTTTAAAACACTATGAAACTTGTTTTCATCTTTTAAAAATAGTTTTAAGATTGTCCAAAGTAGACTCCAGAGGGTAACTAAAACTGTAAGGGAATACTGAGATGTAAGATTAGCTGTAAAATGCTAGCTTCTTAACATTTTTGTTGTACTATCTGCTGTTATTATTAAAAAATTGATGGCAGATATAAATCCATATTACAGCAAAATTCAGCTGCACTAACTGTGACCGAATATTAGATAAGCCTGTCAAAATCTAAGTAGGACCTTAATTTGCTTTACTGTTTTTTCATATATTCAGAAAGATGTATTACTTAAATTTAATTCAATGTCATCTTTATAAGTCATTTCTGGTGAGATAGGACAAAGTCTTCATTTCTGATAAAGCCATTGACTCTGAGAAAGGAAGAACCTCTATTGTTAGCTAAGTTTATCTTTAACGCGTGAGGAACTCTGGGGCTAAAGGGGCATGAAATTATCAAGGAAGATATGAACACTTTCAACTGATTTTATAATCAGAACGAAAGTACAAGAACAAAATAAGAGAATCAATACAACATTAGCTGAAAAGTCACTGGGAGAACTTCTAATTTAATAGTGAACTGAGAGATTTTAAACATGATTAACATATTCAACTTCGTTATATTAAAATCTGAGAAATTTTCTCTGTGATCATCTTGTAGTTACCTTTTCATAGGAAATTATGAAAAAGTGCCAAGTAATTTACCAGTTTAATCTAAAAGTCTACAGAATTTGAGATATTTCCTTGATGTGAAATTGTTTCCACTAGAAAATATACATTCTAGAAAGACATTCATGGTCTAAAAAAAATAAATACCTTTCTTGCCAATGACAGATGCAGCCCATTTTCTACCATCCATCAATTAAAATAAATAGATATAGAAGATGGCTTTATCTCTGAGAAGTAAACTGATAAATGATTGCCATACTTCATCCATGTTATCCACAACATAATAAATTATGACTGTCAGTGTTATCTTTGACTCCAATGAACATTTTATCAGTCCAGAGAATCTTGAGTTAAAGTTTAGCCATATATATATATATATATATATATATATATATATATTTGCTTAAGAATCAATAGTTTGTGTAACAAAATATGAACCACAGCATTTTCTTTATATAACCCAGATTTGTTCACATGTGCTTACACAGAGCAATATTGTTGCTGAGTAATGAGAAAACATTTTTATAATTTTATAAAACTATTGTATAATATTTATAAAATCCACTCTCTAAAGTGAATATCTATCCCATTAGTTTCATTTGTGGAATGCTTTCAGTCTTTAAAAGTGTGTAATGAAACAACATAAATATCAAGTAGAAAGACTATTTGCTTTCATGAAAAAAATCTATTTCATGGGTAGCAAAATTCATTTCTCATATTTGGAATGATATCATTACTCTTAAAATTGAATGAGTGAATTCTTCAGATTAGTCCTTCTAGTAATCAGCATTGATTTCTTCAAGCTGAAGAAGGGTTTGAAGAGCACATCTCACCTTGGAGCTTTTTCTTTTAGGTAGACATCATAACTGTTTTTCCCTCTTTTAAGAAGTTCAATCAGCTCTCCTAAGCTGTCAGTGGAGGAATTTGAGATATTTACCTTAGTTACATACAAATAGACTATAAACAGATAGCTCAAAAATAAATGGAAAATATACACAGTGTTATTTTAGTGAAAAAATATGGGTGAAGAAATAAAGCATGCCAATCAATTCTTTTCTGTATGAGACCTTTCGCAATATTAGGCTGTTATAATAAAAATGTAGTAAATACTACATAACTAACTCTTTCATGAGACATTTTTGAGTTGCACTATTCTGTTTTATTAGTTTTATTAATTTTATAAAAATGACATTAAAATATATACTAGGATGATGTAGTAGATTTAAATTAACTGATACTTTGATCAGGCTTTTCAAGTGGGAAATCATTACCAAATGTGTATTATTATAGTTTTTCATCTACATTTTTGAATTAATAGTTTAAATATCAGATGTGGGAAGACTTCAGAGTTAAAATACACAATGTTTTTTTTTAACTGATATTTCTAATTGGAGAAGCGAGTACAAGTATGTGACAGTTTCTTTATTAAGATATATTGTGAACTGTAAAAAATGCAATAATAATAAGAGAGGATATAAATAGCTATTACTGAAGCCTTTAAAACTGCTACACATACTGACCTTGTTTGCTATGGACAGTAAGTAATATATGTGATTCAAACATTTTTGAATTTGTTGCTGAACTATGGGTCCCCCCTTTCTGTGAGTTGCAGTGAAGAAGTATAAATAAATTCACCTGTAGTCTATATGGCATCAGAAGATAAATGAGCATTTTAAAACAGTTCATGCATGGCTTACTAGTTTGACATGCATGTTTGGCTGTCTACTGAAAACATTTGTTCACAAGAACGAATTTTACTTTCAGAACTACTTGATAGTTATATGGTTTTATGTGCAGTTTTAAATGTGATGCTAGAAAAATAAGTAGCTTGGTAAAATATTTCTTCCTTATGTCTCATTTTCAAAAGATTACAAAATATTCCACTCTATTATTGCAACACATCATTGAACGTTTTTACACTCCAATATTTTTGGAATCTTTTTCCAAATGTTTGTTGTCATCTTTGAATTTAAGGATAATATACAGACACTTAAAATGTCAACTGAGTTACCAGTAGTTCTACTCTGCCTCTGTACACCTTGAGGGGTAACTTTTAATAACCATTAGCCTTAGCTTGTTGGTTGCAATCTTACTAGAGACTAGAGACTTCAAAATGTGAAAAGAGATGTTCATACTCTCACAGCAGATGTGAGACAGAACGAAATGTTTATTGTTCAAGCACTCAAACACTGCAAGTGATGTTCACGAAGATACTGCGGAGTAGAAATCCTAACATCTCTGACTTCCAGGGGTCCATATTTGTGGCACTGTGATTACTCATATTATTTGGAAAATATATTATCTTATCTTTTTTTTTGCTGAAAGACTGATGAACCCTCCTCCTCCCCCCTCTTTCTGAAAAATTACAGTGGGAAGAAATTAGTGGTTTGGATGAGAACTACACTCCGATACGAACATACCAGGTGTGCCAGGTCATGGAGCCCAACCAGAACAACTGGCTGCGGACTAACTGGATTTCTAAAGGCAACGCACAAAGGATTTTTGTAGAACTGAAATTCACCTTGAGGGATTGTAATAGTCTTCCCGGAGTATTGGGAACTTGCAAGGAAACCTTCAATTTGTACTATTATGAAACAGACTATGACACCGGCAGGAATATAAGAGAAAACCTTTATGTAAAAATAGACACCATTGCTGCAGATGAAAGTTTTACACAAGGTGACCTTGGTGAAAGAAAGATGAAGCTGAACACTGAGGTGAGAGAGATTGGACCTTTGTCCAAAAAGGGATTCTACCTTGCCTTTCAGGACGTAGGTGCTTGCATAGCATTGGTTTCTGTCAAAGTATACTACAAGAAGTGCTGGTCCATTATTGAGAACTTAGCTGTCTTTCCAGATACAGTGACTGGCTCAGAATTTTCCTCCTTAGTTGAGGTCCGTGGGACATGTGTCAGCAGTGCCGAGGAAGAGGCAGAAAATTCACCCAGGATGCATTGCAGTGCAGAAGGAGAGTGGTTAGTACCCATTGGAAAATGTATCTGCAAAGCAGGCTATCAGCAAAAAGGGGACACATGTGAACGTAAGTAATATTTGATATTAAAATTCTTTGAATTTTTTACTTATCAACTATTTGTATATTAATGAATATTCAAATGAGTACATCTTTTAAGCCACTTAGTCAGTTCACATTATCTCAAAAGTCACTATTAAATACATGACTACCTATGGTGATATCTTCACTAATGATATGCAATAGATATTGGTGATAATAATAATTATTAGTAAAATTTAATTTGTCCCATGTATCATAGTTGCTAATATGGGAGAAAATAGTTGCACACTGGACTGTAAGGTTTAAAAGAGACAACCAGACAAGTGGACTTTGGACAGAGAAGCTGAGGGAATGTCATTAGGGATCCAATGAAATATGGTTCTTCCCATTCCTTAACCCTGATCATCCGAGCCATTGATTAGCCCAAAAGTGAAGGAACAGGAGCCTCAAAGATGAGCCCTATTAATACTCAAAGGATTCACAAACATAAAACATATATTTAGAATTATCACATATAAATTATGGAAATTTGATATGACAGCACTACTTCATTTGATACATCTCTGTAGTTACTTTTGAAAATCATGTCATTCTTTTCTGGAGTAAAGAATAAAATGCAGAATAAAATGGACTTCTGATATGTTATTCTGTCATGGATCATATTTCTTTGAAGGGACTGAAGTAAAGTTTGAGTCATGATGCAGCAATTGAGATGTTCATATTTGTTTTTGAACAATAATAGCATATATTTTCAGGAATTCTTTTAATTTAAAACAATATCCTCTTAAATAGCATTATGAGATTAAATATTGGCCAGTATATATATATTTTAATTTAAAATAACATCATGTGTACCATCTTATCCAATGTAGGTTCTGAAAAAATATACAGTTATATTGCTTATGTTAATATTAACTTACAAAACATAATATAGTCTGTAAAATGACTTTTATGTATTCCGCTGTATAGGTGGCAGCATAATTTAAATATTTACAATGATTAGTGAGATTAAATATGACTATAGCTAATAATTGGAGTAACTACATTTTCCATTAGCAACTCTGAGTACTCATCCTTGTGTTTTTTATATATTAGCTTGTTTGATGAGGTAAGTGTCCTATCTATTTTACATGGTGGAAAAGGAAGTCTGAAAAAGCAAATAGATCACTTGCTGTTATGTTAATAATACTGTGTTAGCATAGATTCAAACGTAACATTACTATTGTAGTTCCCTTCACAAAGGAAGGAAAATCCAAACACAGACTGTTTTTCATTAGTGAACTTAAATGTTTCCCATATAGTAGCAAGTTGTCCCATGTTATATGCCAAGTAATTATTTCCCCAAAAAAACTTATAAGACTATTTAAAGAATAAACAGTAATTTAAAAATATTTAGATGTCAGAAACCAAGAGTTGTGGTGCATACCTTTAATCCCAGGAGTCTGGAGGCAGGGCCTTGAACTCAAGTTCAAGGATGATTTGGTCTACATAGTGAGTTCCAGGCCAGTCAGAGCTACCTGGTGAAACCCTGTCTCAAAACAAACAGATAGACAGAAAAAACGAAACAAAACAAAACAAAATTTGTATTTCCGAAAATTCATTTAATTACATATGATTCTTTAGCTTAAAAAAAAAAACTAGCTGTTCTAAATTGTTGTAAGTAAGTAGGAATTTACATACTAAGTTTCAAAGGATTAAAGAACATATATGATTAAAATTATTAATATTCAATATAAACCTGAAATTATAATTTAGTTGTGTTAGGTTAAATTTATTACTGCATCAAAACTATATAGACTTTAATCAAGGTGTTGTAGTGTATGTCTGTTATCCAAGCACTCTGGGGGCAAATCTGAGGCTGGCTTGGCCTGCATCAGCACTCCAGGCTGTACAATGAGATCTGTTATTTTTCTTAAAGCAAATAAATAAATAAATAAATAAATAAATAAACAAACAAACAAATAAATAAATAAATAAATAAACCCTTTAAATATTTATTTAATATCTTTCCTTTTGACATAGCTAGGTGATTTTTAAATTTAAATTTATGACCCACATTCTACTATTATTGGACACACGCTTTAGATGATAACGATGAACTATTATGCCTTTCTGTCCTTTTTGAAGAGCTAAATACATGATGTGGATTACCAGGACAGATATAAAGTACTCATTCCCCAGCACTCAATTAATATCTGCAGTGTAGATAACACTGTAAAGTGAGCTCTGAACAAACAAAAGGAGCTTCTTTAGGCTCAGGTCCCATTAGCAAACACAGCATCCTTTCATGCCCCCACTATCCACTTTCCCCTCTCATTTCTCAGGATAGTAATCAATCAGATAATCTTAAGAATTTCAGATTTGCAAACTGATGAAATGATACAAAGACTAACCACCATTCTTTCTTTCCCAGAATGCAATCTTACTTTATAAATACAGTAATTTCTGTAATGAACTAATCAGATGAATGATGATGTTTTGATCTAGTAAAAGCCAACAATAGTTACTGGAAGGTAACTTGAGTCCAATTGTAACAGTTATCTAAAGATTTTGACAGCAATAGTACATAATTTCTGTAAAGCAAAAAGCTAATGATAATGTCTTAATTAATGTAAAAGAAAAATTTAAATTTTGCACAATTATAAATCGGGAAAAGAAATAAATCAGAAATATATATGTAAAAAGTCACAGTTAAATTTGTCTGAAGAATGACTAGGGAATATTATTAATGGTTCTGATATTTTAAGAGTTAAGGTTTTTTATTGAAAATTACAATGATTTTTGTTTTATTTTCTATAATTTAATAGGAATTTTTGGGTTGTACAATTTTTAATAGAGAATTTAATGGAATTATCTTTAATCATAATTTACAGATATATTTACCATGAAAAATAGGTCCTAATTTTTTACAAATGAGCAAAATCATTCTGCTAAACATGGTGCAATTACAATAATCTTTTTGGTCAGGCATGGTGATACACACCTTTAATACTAGCACTTGGGAGACAGGGTTAGGGGGATCTCTGTGAGTTTGAGGTCAACCTGGTCTTCAAAATGAGTCCAGGAGAGCCATAGCTTTGTTACACAGAGAAACTCTGTCTCAAAAAGCAAAGCAAAGCAAACAATTAAAAAGCAAAGCAAAGCAAACAAACAAACCAAAAACCAAAAACAAATAATCATTTTAGTTTTAAGGAATTAGCACTACATTTGATGACCAAAATTACTGTCACATGTATACCTTGGTACTTAAACCTGAAGTAAAATCCCTTCATATTTACCTACATGAAATTCTGTCTCGTAATAGATGGAATTGGCTATTGATAGTAGGCATTCAGTTTTTTTAAAGCATAAAGAAGAAAGATGCTTCTATATGCCCTTATATTCTCCTCATTATAAATCAGTGACATTGTTCATGAATACACTGCCTTAGGTTTTAGGCATTGGTGATACACTTGAGGAAGGAACTATGCTCATTTGCAGAAACACTCTGATTCTTGGCAAGGTTCCAGCCCAAGACTGTGAGGGTGCCTGCCTCTGGATTTGATCCAGGCCTGCCTTTATAATATTCCTCCTGTTCCCTCTCAATGATCCTGTTAAGAGTTGGAAAACAAATCCAGTCCGGTATTGAGGAACACTGATGTCTTGAGAGGGCACGGTGCTACATCCCTAGCCAAATGCGACTGATTAGCCACTTAAAGCCTAGTTTGTCTGGGGGCTGTCTAGTGGGTCATTCTATGCTTAGTACAGGGTAATGTGAAAAGTGAGTAACTGTGAAAACTGATCATAATTTTATAACTTCGTACAAGAGCTTATTTTGTAAGCTTGAAACAATGATACTGTTTCTAAAGCCACACATTTCTTTAAGCTATGAATACATGAAGAATTTTTACTTAATAATTAAATAATATGGTTTTAAAAACCATATTTACAATTATTTTAAATATTTAATTCTAATTTGTAAGATTTTCTTGTCAAATTTTCTTTTTGAAAAATTGTCTTTAAATTATAACTTGAATGAAAACTACCAATCTATTTTTCCAAGTGAGGAGGATACCCATTTAAGAAATTACAGATTATTATACTTTACAATATATGTGAGGAAGTTGGTAAAATTTTATTCTGAAATATATTTACATTATTTTAATTTCTAAATGATTTTTGCAGTATTCACATGTGTACCTGAGATTCCTCTTAGATTGCTGTAGGTAATTTACAGTAGATGTTAAGTAATAATGGTCCTTCAGTTTCTCATTTAATCATTGCAACTCCACTAAGAAGTTGAAGCTCAGACATACTAATAAGTTGGCAAAGTTAGATGAGCATATTGGATCTTTATTTTACTTTTGTCTTTCCTCAGCTATACTACATGCTTCCCGAAAATCTGTTCTGGACTTCAGTGTGTGGATTTTAGTTGCTGCAGAACTAATCACGTTTTATTTTATGGAGGAGGTCTGAATAATTATCTGGCTCAGAAGTCTAATCTTCTTTTCTTTCAAAACATTCCTTCTGACTTGAAACATAGAGTTTATATCATAAAAATTGTTTAAAAATATGATCATATTATAGAAATGTTATTTCCTTGCTGTGTTAATATTGCTAAATTAAATTTTAAAAATTAGTAATTTCCTTCTGATTGTTTTAAAAACAAATTCAAATGGTAAACATAGATTTTGTTATAAGGGTTTTCTTTATTTGATAAAGTTAATAGAGATATCATTTTAGTGATATATATGATGTATTAACTTTTAATATATACCATTGTAGAACCTAAACATCCATTTGACTTGAAAGTATTGACAATATTTGAAATTTACTTCTCATTTATAATTCTGTAAAACATGTCCATGTGTTGATTTCACAGACATGATTTGTACCACCAATTTTCATCATAGCCAATGAGTCCTTGAAATATATTGTATTACTAAGTAAATATTAAGAGAAATATACTCTGTTTCACAAGATAAATTGTTGTGATACAGAAATTATAAAATTCTGAAATTATGGATCCACACCTTATCAGGTGCTTAAAGTAGGGCATTCTAAACTTTAATTTCCTTAAGTTAAAATTGGGGCTAATAAAAATAGTACTTTCCTCATAGAGGTCTTGTCGGAATTGAATGGAATAATGCATGTTAAACCCTAAGAATAGTATCTGGGACATAGAAAATAATCAATGAATGTGTAGTGTTATCATTATTAATAATGCAGTTTGATGTGTTCTAGGTAAAGAAATCTTATGGCAGTAAATGAGTGAACACATATTTTAAAGGCTTCAGGCAGTGAATTTTTCTTTAACTTAGCATTCTAAATCATATAGCACACCAAAGGATATTTAAATAAAATAAAATAACTTTTACTCAGCCATTTTCACTTCAAACAATGTATGTATCTGCAATATTAGAAACAGCCCAAATGGCCAAAGTCTTAATACCACAATTGAACTTAGTTCTTAAAATATCAGTGATTCCACATAGAAATTTTGAATTGTCCTTTTAACTATTTTGAATGAAAACTCAAGTAAAAATTTATATACACATATTTAGGAGAAACAACTGGAATTATATTCATAACATGATTCTGTTACAGTGTAGGGATTTGAGGTGATACTTTGTTCTCTCTGAATTAAATATATGTAGAATATTAACTATATATTATAATTAGTATACTTAATTATAGTATTATTAATTCTGATTATTAGTCATAGGTGGTCATATAATTCACACAAGATTAACTAGAATTGTGTGTTCAAAATATGGTCCTAAATTTTAAAAGACATTATTTTGTACATAAGCAATACAACATTGTAAAATGGCACATATAATTTAATGATGCAAAAAAGAGTGTTTTGGGTTTTATTTTATTGGTAAAACAGCTCACAGATTTCATTCACTTAATTTTTAGTTAGTAATAGATTGTCAGCAATTCACATGTGCTAATTTAGTAATGTAGAGAGCTGTCACTGAATCATTCAGCTCAATAGGCACGATTACCCTAATGCGAAGAGCAAAACATAGAAGTGAAATAAAACAAATCGCTTCAATAATATTTGTTTTATCTCATGCAAGTGCATGATGTGTTTATGCATTTTATTGTTTATTTATTTTGTACACTTCTGTGTGTGTGTGTGTGTGTGTGTGTGTGTGTGTGTGTGTGTGTGTTCCTCTTGTGCCATATTACATGTGGGATCAGAGGATAATTTGCAGGAGTTAGACTTCTCCTACCATTTAGGGTAGGGAGTTGAACTCAGGCCATCAAGCTTGATAGCAAGTACCCGTAGCTGCTGAACAGTCTTGCTAGCTCATACACACTTTTTTAATGTAAAGAAACAGGATCATGTTGAGGCTGGGATAAGTACCCACCATCACAGAAAATGGAAGGCTGTTCTTTAATCAGATTGTTCTGTCTTCAGGTCCCCAGAGTACCTGAGTAATTACGGAGGACCGTATCAGTTTTATCAGTTGCAAAATCATGTCAATTGACTTTCAGAATATTTGGAAAGGTTATATAAACGTTCACATTTTCTCATATTATATGACTATTTCAAATTATTTCTTTCTACTTTCCAAAGCACACTGTGCATTCCAATTCTTTTTCATCTCTTTTTTTTTATTCCAGTTCTTCAAATGGAAGCCAGAGTGTGGTGTGTGATGCACTGATACACAGTATTCCTCTAATATTTAGAATCTTCATGCTCCTAATTACCTACAAAATTTCACTATTTTCCAGGCTGGCATTTAAATCCTTTCATCTTAATCATGGCTTTTTTTTTCTTTTGTAATTTCAGTTCATGTTTATCACTGCTGAAGTACTGCCTTCCTTTGCGTGATGCTGGTCTTACTCAGCCTTAAAGACTGGTTCATTTTTCTGCTATGTCCCATGCTTTAATATTTAACCTTAAAAAACAAATATAGTTTGTGTCACTACCTCTGTGACCTTATTTATAAGCTACTGAAGTCCTGGTCATCCTTGAAAAACCATTTGTTGCTCCTTCAATGGCCGTCCTTTATGACTTAGGACAGTAGTTCAACCCCACTACTTACAGCATTTTGCTTTCAACCTTCTTGTAGTGCCCCTTCTCTCCTGGCCTGGAATGATTAGAAAACACAGAGGGAACCCTCAGCTCCATATCTTAGGAAGTTGTTCTTGTGAGAACAACTGTTTTTGTTATTGTGGTTGTTTCTTGTTTTTCCACTTTCACATTCTTTGTCAGTCTTTTTGAGTCTTTCTTTTCACCTTCCTCATTTCATTCTTCTGATGAAGTAGAAGCTTGGCCCCCTCTTCTCTGTTGTCCACCTCCTGAGAAGGAAGGGGCTCCAAGAGCCTGAACTAAACTTAGTTTAGTTTTCTAAACTAAGGTCTGAAGTGTGTTTATAGTTATTATGCACTGAGAAATTTTCTAAAGGTATATTGTTTTGCTTTCAATTTATTTCTTTTTTCCATTTCTTTTTTTAAAAAAATATTTATTTATTACTTCAGGTTACATTTTCATCACAGTGTCCTCTTTCCACCCACCCTGTCCCGCTCTCCCACCCTCTACCCCCTATCCTTAAGGTATTAACTTTTATAAGAAGCAAAAAAGAAAAGAAAAAAAAAAGAAAAGAAAAGAAATAAAACCCAGAGTGAATTCCCTGAGCCCTGTAAATGCAAAGATGTCTATAGTCCATATTATGCCAGAACATTTTTTTGTTTTGATTTTTTAACCTGTGTTACCTCATACTTTTTATGTTTTCAAATTCTTCACATTAAGAAACCTGTAATACCCGTTTAATACATTATAAAATAAACAATACACACAGATATGGAAAAATTATCTTCCCGGTCTTTAGCTATGTTCTTGTAAAACCAATAGTTGTCTGTGTTTTCCAGTGATATTTGATCAAGCTTTTTTAGTTGTGGATAACTATTATAATACATTTAATCTCACGTCACAATTTAAAATTAGAACACCTGTAGGTGTTATTTCAAATTATGCAGATTTTAATTATCTCTGGCTATCTATCTCTATACGTATGCATTGTACATTGAAATGTCAAAATTTTAATAAATAAAAAAGTAAGTAAAGTGAAATATAATGAAAGGAAGACAAGGATATGAGGATAATATCTCTGCTTCAGGTTTTAATGATTTGTGTGTTTAGCATATAATTGTCAAACATTTTTAATTAATTGATTTTTAGCAAATATGTGGTACCCTAGTAGAAGTTTAAATTGGCATGAATTTCTGGCAGGCAGTGTCCTAATATAATTCCAGATCTTCTGTTTAAGATGACTATCCATAAAACTTCTAGATGTGTTCTCTAACATAATTGTAACTGACTCATAAAATAATTTCTTCTTAATGATTTCTGTTTGACAAATATTCTGTGACAATAATATTTTATGAGAAATTTGACATAGACGTATAATCTATAGTTTTCTTTATAACTATAATGCATGAATATGAGAAGAAATTTTCAGAAAAAAGTATATTTAAATAAGCATATATACTTCAAGGTATCTTATACATTTAGTGTTGGACATGTGTCCTAGGATATTCCTGTAAATTAATATGGGAATAATAGATGTTTTCACACATACAAAATTTAAAATATAAGTTTTATTTTATTTTAAAATGTGTGTATGTCTGTGTCTGTGTGTAGGTTTATGAACATGCATGCAGTTGCTGGAATGGTACAGGGGCTTCATATCCATTAAAGTTGGAGATACAAGTAGTAGTGAACTTCTTGGCATATGTGTTAGGAACTGAACTCAGGTCCTCTGGAAGAATACTCAGTGATCTTAACTTCTGGTCTGTTGTTCAGCCACATGTATTTAATATTTTTTAAATCTTGAAGTAAAAATACTTGACCTTGAATTTAGTTCAAATTAATGATCTATAAGCATTTTTACTTTTTTCTAAAATACAAACTTTTAAAACTTACTAAATATGCATAAATATATTATAGACTAAATCTAAAAAAGCAGCATTTTCTAGGAACCTAAATTTTGTTTGTGCATTTAAATGATTTACTGTTGATGATGATATTATATATCAGTGCTAATGTTTTAAAAATTATAGCAGCTATTAAAGGACCTATAGTGTGCTGTATTTTACTTAATGTATCTTCTAATTAACACTTAGTTTTGGCCCTCGGCTATAGGGGTGTGACCCTCAGTCCTGTACTGCTCTACTGGAGCCATAAATAATAAATTTCAAGGTACTTTTGTTTGTTTTGTTTTTTGTAGAAAATCTAAACCTGTAGAAGGGGATCTATGATGATCTTTTTAATAAAGTACAAGGATAGATTGGATGTAATATTTAACTATACACCTGCCTTTATTATTGAAGTTGGATAACGAAATCTATCATTATTTGTAAGATCATTCTTTGTAACAAAAGCTTAGGATAGAATTTAGTGTAGAAGTGACTATGCATAGAAGGGTACAATATCTTTAAAGAATATATTCATGTCAGTTATGGGATAAAAGAAATGTTTGCTCTGAAAAAAATAGATGAAATATTAGGCTACTCAGTAGGCAAGCTTTAAGTGTTCTGTGTTTATTGAAATAGTAGTTTACTGTTATTAACTGAACCACTTCCCATGTAGACAATTATACCTAATGATGTTAATGACATTAATTTAAACTAATGGCTGGGTTAAATAAATAAACCTAATGGATTCTTTAAATATTTCTTTGTATCTCCTACTTTTAACAAGATGGAATAACTAACATTTCATAGCTCGTCTAAGTTAGATGCCATTTTCTTAAGGTCGTCCGTCTACATGAAAAGAAATATGAGGGAGGATATTCCCTTTACCCAAATAAAATAAATTCTCAACATATTTCTATGACTATTTTGTACTCCAATGGCATAGTATTTTATAAGACAATTAGACTAATACATTTTTGGAGTGTGTCCTGAAGTTCATCACCTATAAATTAAGAGAAGATCTTAATAAATGGGACAAGTAAAATCTGTTCATCATGTTATCATTTTATTGAAAAATGTTCCAAAGTAAAATTACAGCTTACTGTTGAGTTTTTTTTCTTTTTCACTTTATCTCAGGGATAAACTTTCCATAAATGTGTACTGCCATAAATTCACGCACACACACACACTACACACATAAACACACAGTCGTATGTACATGTATATACCTACATAACTTGCTTATATCACACCAAAAGAAAATTAAAGCATAACTCAACATAATGGAACAGGAAAAGAAAAATGATTTTTCTTCTTGGCTCATTTTTAGATGTCTAAGTTTTTATGCACGAATTCTTTAATTTATAAGCGCCAATAGTTTTATTTTTTTTTAATCTGTGGAAACCACAATTATCCATCACAAAAAATTGAAAAAGAAAACTTCTATAGAATATGTTTGAAATATTATTACATGCTTAAAAACAGAGAAAAATAAAAGCTACCTCAGTAATATAAACTGTCAAGCTGAAAGTTTATAAAATAAATGCTTTGTTTATTTTCTAGTAGGTATTTATGATTTCCTAGGTTCTATGTAAACAGGTCAGGACTGCTTAGGTACTGGATAAAAGGACAAGTGAATTTCAATGCTTATACATTCTACAAGTTTCCTTAGCGTTTTGATCAGAAGAGGGCTGATATTCACAGTTAGTACATCTTGATTATCATGACTGTTGGATGTAAATACACTTAGAACTAAAATCAGTGGGTGTTTCTTGTAGTATAAGTTAACCAGGGTTTTGGCAGATGTAGATGCTCTGCGGTTTTTCCCAAGTTTCACACTGCGTGCACTTTCTCTGCAAAGCCTTCAGACTAACCCCTCAGCACTTTCAGGGCAGAAAGGCAATTTTAAATTAGAAAAATCTTTCTCAAAACCAATCGTTAGGATCTATTTTTCAAAACTGACCATGTAGTCAGGCAGTATTCTGGTTTGCAAATAAATGGTAACCTGTGTGCATACACAGCCCACTCCTCCCCTAATGATTTTGCTTTGTTATAAGTAATTAGACACACTAGTGTGCCCAACATTTATTTTGTGTAAAGTGAAGTACAGGAGCTCTGCATTTTTTTAGTTTTTGTTTTTCCCATTTAGTATTTCATCCCCAGAAGATGACATTGACATTACCTCTTCACTATGTACATCTAGATCATCACTGAATATGCACACATCATTTTTAGTATACCTCACTCTTTATTAAGCTTGTGCTCCTTGATCTAACTCCTCCCTCTGATCTTTCTTTTGTTCATGCATGCTCCTTTACAACGTTTTAGACAACACTTGCTTTTCCTTTCCTTACGTTGTTGTCATGTAGTTTAAAATTCCTAAAAACACACTTTATCATCATAAGTGTGTATCTGTGTGCATAGCTATATCT
>CAJQZJ010032984.1:4936464-4963265 GCA_907164525.1 Lophiomys imhausi | reverse complement strand
GAAGAAGAAGAAGAAGAAGAAGAAGAAGAAGAAGAAGAAGAAGAAGACATCTGTGCCCAGATTTAGCTAGCCAAAGAGGCCAAGGTCTTGTGTTTAAAAGGTAGAGAACCCAGTTGATGGAAATGTCTGCACTTGTTAGCACCAATGAAGCTGAAGGCCACTGGGAAGCTCAGGGAGGGTACTTTGCTTTGGAAATAGAAAAGAAGGCAAGCTATGACACTAGGGGAGTAGATCAGGATGAAAGGTCATCTGTCATCTTCTCTGGCAGCTTTCTGTCAGATTCTTGCTCTGTTAAGTGGAGGAACCAAGATTCTACTGTTGATACCAAGCAGTTGTCAGCCAAGTGTACATGAAGCTAATATTCACTGACCTCATGCATAACTAATGAAGGCCTGTGTGTCACTTGAGAAATAATGTTATATGACAGATCAATAAATGAGTGGTATGTGGAAGGAGAACAGAGGGCAAAGGGGGTGAGAGAGATTGATAATTGATTATATTGATCTAATAGTGACGATGTAGCCTTCAGTACCTGTATCTTCAGTTCACTTTTTTGACGCAACTTTAGCTGCTGTGTTTTCATGTTCTTATCATAACACTTCACACAGAGCCTGACCATGCTGCAGGATAAGACCTCGCTTGTTTTCCCTCTGACTATATCCAATATCTAACCACAGACACAGGATTTAATTTCTGCTAATAAAAGCTCAGCACTTAGAAGAAGTTTCTGATTTGCTAGGTCACATTCAAAACAAAGCAAAGCAGAATTCTTAAATTCTTATCATTAGAAAAGTGGGGTGATCCCCTTCAAATAGAGAGAAAAGCTGCATTGTTTGATAGGTTTTAGTCGGGTTATTCCCTCAGAATAGATGGAAAGGCTACATTTTGTTGACTGGTTTTAAGGCAGTCAATAAACTCTTTTATTCTAGTTAGTATTGTCTATTACTATCCCATTGTCTTGCTTTGTCATTGAATCAGTGTTCTTCCCCCTGTTTTCAGATTATATTTTAATAATATATTTTGCATTCTTATACTGAGAGAATTCTCTTTAGTACCTTATGTTCTCATAAAATTACTTTTGAGATATAGCAGCACCCATAAATTATTGTTATATGAATTAATGTAAAACAATTGCTCCACTTTTTCAAGTTAACATCACTACCAGAAGAAATGGAAAGATAGGTTTAATAAAATGAAACAATGATTCCAAGAATGAGTGGATTTGAGATTAACAGAAAAGATAAGCTAAATTATCATCCAGGGTTTCTGATTCAGGGAAGGTGATTTTCTGCCGTCGTGGATTCTGTGAGAATTAGCAGGACAGATCTTCATGTAATTGACATCTACCAACGTTGAACTGAAAATAAACAATTGTGAAATTTTGGAACCTGTGGATTGGTTTTGGTTCACCTCATCAGTCTTGTTTATTTGTACTTATTAAAGGAGTGAACATGTTTTTTGTTCTACTGATTTAAATAGGCAACATCGAATCAGTCAGATATTTTCCTCTCAGCTCTTTCTCAAAAGTAACTTAAATAAGATGTGATCATGCATTTTGCTTCTGGCAGCACTCCTGGCATCCCTCAACCTAGTCATCAAAGACACTGAACATGTGGTTACTGACGTCTTCGTTCTTTTTTTTCCACCCTCAATATTTGTCTGAATTGAAGCATCCTTCAAAGTAAAATGTAATTTCACTGAGTTCTGACGTTTTTCTCTCACTAGTTGCTTATGCTGTGAAAGATTTACCAATTGTGCATAGACCTACATTTGCGTGCCAATATTAGAATTGTGCAGCTTTTATCTATCTATCTATCTATCTATCTATCTATCTATCTGTCTATCTATCTATCCATTTATGTATTTATTGTGCTTTGATTACCAGTTCTCCTCTTTCAGCATGTCTTTTAAGTTCTGAGACTGTAATGTAATCACATCACTTCTCCCTTCCCTTCCCTTTATTCCTTCCAGGCCCCCCTACAAAGCACTCCTTTCTCTTTTTCAGAATATAGTCTCTTTTTTTAAAATTGGTTGATACAAACTATACATAAATCTATAAATATAACCTGCTCTATTTGTCAATACTACACAAAAAAAGAATAAGAACAGTCAGCTAACAAGTTATTTTTGAACTCATATCAGGACGAAAAATAACAAGTGTTTTGGTAACGACAACATGGATAATGTTGTCCAGGTCATTTCATATAAACTGTATAAAACCTTTTTAATTGTGTGTGTAAAGTGCCATTTCATGCTGTGCTAAAAGTAAGTCCCATCTACTCACCCTCAGTTTATACTGCCTTTAGTCCATTCCAATACCACTAGCCCACTATAGTGCTAGTTTTTATGTTTGTTGGTTTGGTTTGGTTTGCTTTTTAAAGTGCAAATCAGTATATAAAGACGTCATAAAGGGTTCAGATATATTTCCAAAATTATTTTTGTTGAACAAGTGTTATCCTCTCATAGGACTTCTTGGTTCTTGACTGTATTCTTTGAAAAAGGAAATCTCAGTCTAAGTATAAATCATATATTACTGAAACAATCATTGGGCTACAGTACTGACGATTGTTAAGGCACTGTACTCATAGAGCACTTGTCAGTCCTTCAGGCTTTGGTCATGCTGTTGTAGTAGCTGATGGCTGTTATTTGCAAAAGAGTCAATAGAAGGTTATTAAAGAGGCCTTTCAAATCCTTCAACTACCGTTTGAATTGTGGCCTTCTAGGCAGGTCCTAAAGTATGCTTCACAGATCTTTAAATTTGGTTGGACTAGAAGCAATGCATTTCATTCAGAGTTAATTGTAACTATTATCTATTAAGAAATAACATTTTATTATAGCTAGTATTACTTTCATGATTCTGAATAGTAAGATTATTAGAAATTTATTAAAAAATGAATTTATATAAACATTAAAATATTTTCAGTAGTGTATTTTCATTCATCTTTTAAATGATTTGTGATCAAATAAGTGAAGTAAATTAAGCTTTAATTTATCTCTTGAGGTTTTATTTTTAAGTTCTCACCTAGGAAATTTATGTTACCACAGTAGACATCATAGGGCTAGGGATATAGCTTGTTGGTAGAGATCTTGCCTAGTGATAACCTAGATCTATAACTAGTACTAGAGACAGGAAAAAGCATAGAGAGAGGTGGGAGAGAAAAGCAGTATAAATAGATGGATGGAGGTCAGAGGGAAGAAGTTAGGGAGTGCAATCTTACATTTATTCTTTTTACAATAGTAAACAATGCTATGCTGTCTAGCAGATAGACTTGGCTTGTTTGTATTGTAAAATATGAAAAATGTTGTTTTGCATTTAAATAAAAAGGGAAAAATAGTGAATGTGTTCTTTGGTGTAGATTTTCTCTGTCAATGTATATTCAGTATTACTTCATATCTTCAAGGAATATTTATGGGAAAACAAGGTAAATGGGTAACATTCTGTCTTAAGTATGTTTCAGATTTCCTATTTAAAACATAGAGAAAGAATGTCAGCTAGCTTTAGGTAGCATATTGAACTGGAGAATAATAACGAAATCCCTTACTGAGAGCCCCCAAAGTGGCTGTTTCTTCTTTTGTGACAACTGTGAGGGAAAATAAGCAGCAGTCCCCAAATATCTGCAGTGACATTTCCCCTTTTTCCTGTTGAGACAGCCAGGCAAAAGTGCACACACGGACTGAAAGGTGACCATTCCTTTAGGGCAAAACTGATTCCGTTTCTTATTCTCACTGTGCTATTGCGGTCAAGGATTTCTGGAGAAGTTTAACCACTGTTTGGTGTAAGGAAAGGCGAGTGACTTCCTCCTTCCAAACTGCAGATCTCCAAGGTGATGTGGAGACCAGAGTTTACTCTGCGTTGCTTTGTCACCATAGCTCTGGCTTTCTTTGACAGCTGTAAAAGAACCTGTGATGGAAGGAAGTGTAAAAATTGCCTGCTCTAGAGAAAGCAGGAGACATAGCATGTGTGTGTGTGTGTAATATTATATTGTTCCACAAATATATTTAAATTTAGTTCATGCCGTTTAAAGAAGTCACCTATAATGTCGCTGCCAGTTATGCTCCAAAATGTATGCCTAGAATGACTGAAAATCAACTGTACTGCAATTGTAGATACTTTCTGCTATGTCTCTTCTTTCTCTGGAACCACAAAGATTTTCATTTTAATTTTTAAGTAGCTGGAAGATAAATTAGAAAGTAGCATGTTTAAAAGAAAGCCAATAATTTTATTCCATGCTCTTAATTTCTGGCTAGTTGACTAAACATCTCTCTTCCCCTCTATTTCTGTCTCTCATCCTTTCTCCTTCCTTTCTGTCATTTAAGCTTATAAATGGAAGCAGGTAGCTCATATGCATATTGGCACCTTCACAAATATGCAGAGTATTTCTGAGATTTGTTGGCACTGCACCAATCCCTTCTGATCTGTGTCACCTTCCCCCTTTGACTGAGGAAATTATCCCTTGCATTCTGCCTGTTCAAACTGCCTTCATTAAGTCCTCCAAACACAGTGCTGGTTTGAGAATGACCAACATGATGTGGTTTGTTCTGAGTAAAATCAAATTACATTTCATCTTATGGCTGTCATGAGGCCCTTTCCAGGTTTCTCTGTAGCTGGATTTTCTTGTTTTTACACAATGATATCATAGAAAAGCTTTCAGAATATGGTACTTGTTTCCATTCACACTATTCAAGTTACGATGGCCTTTCTTTCTCTCAAGGTAGAAACGCATGTTTCAGAATTTGTTTGAGTCTCCAGGGAGAGAGAGACTGGTGGAAAATTCTGGAGAGATTGCTGTCATCAGACATACTCACAACACATTTGCAAGGATGATTTGGCTATATCAAAATAGTTGCCAACAATCTAAATTACTATCAGGATTTAATGCGTTGTATTGAAGAAAAATGCTGAAAGTGACAAGAATATACTATGTGAAGGGGTTAGGGATTCCTCCTTGTTGCACACAGAGTTAAAGACCAAGCACAACAAAGATATAGACATTAACAAGCATTAAACTAAAAACGGCTGTTGGGGAAAGATGCTTGGAATATAAACCAATTCAATTTAGCCAAAGAAACATTTCCTCAGAGCATTTGGTCTATAGAACACTATAATAAATATATTGACGCTAGATAAATTCAGATATTCATTTACAAATTTAATGTAAACACTGTAGATGTGTATTTCAATGGTCTGAGAAATAAAATTTACCCAAATTTTCCCTTACAGTATCAAATGTAAAACAGAAAGAATAATACACTGTATACTCTAATATCAACAAACTTCCTAATTCTCAAATTTTGCCTCATTGTAATCAAAACTGCCCATCCTCCATGATTATATGTGACTAAACTATAGAACAAAAAGTTACAAACAAAATGACAATTAATTCCTAAACATATCTCCTGTACAAATACAAAACTGTATTTTAAGCGCAAACAATTTAATACTCTTAACTGCAGCCCATTTTGCAGCAGCCTCAAAATTTCCTTGTCTTTTATCTAAGATCCAGTAAGGATCTGGGTCACATAGTTGGGTCACACATTTCAAAACCTGTGTTTTGTTTTTGTTAGTGTGTGTGTGTGTGTGTGTGTGTGTGTGTGTTTAAGTTTTTATTGATTCAATGTGAATCTCACATCATGTACCCCAATCCCACTCATCTCCCCATCATTCCATCTCTTCCCTCCATCCTTACATCCTCTCCCCTAAAAGAAAATAAACAAATTATTGCTAAGGAAGCTATGGTGTGTGCCACAACATCTTTACTTGCAAATGTTTATTGCAATGAGTCATTGGTCTAGTTCGAGGCCTCTGTGTTGTGCTGCATTCTCAATATGGGATCCTCACTGCGACTTCTCTCAGATATTGTTGTTGCCCTGTGTCATGGAGATCCTGCAGCGTTGGTTGTGCTTTTTTTTTTTTTTAACAAAAGTTGTCTCTTAGGATATCCCACATTCTAGATTTGTTTGGCTACCTCTCCTAAGTCTTTCATTATTAGTTTCTGATGACAGTTTTTGACAGAGATAACCCACACCCACTCTCCCAACCTTCCCTGCCTGCCGTGGGCCCTTTGCATGCCACCTCCTCCAAATACATCCTCTTAAACTCTTGACCTCTTCTCTCATTGTTGTAGATGGATTCAATTTATCGTTGCTCATATGTACATCTTCTTGGAAATGAAAGTTTGAAAGTGAGTGACATATCAGGGGACTAGTCCCCAAAGAAAGCTTATCTTCACTCTCATTAGCCATTGATTTCCAGTAGCTCTTCCTGTAGGAGTGAGATCATGAGAAATTTTCCCTCTCCAAGTTGACATATGAACGGGTGTACTCATTCTGCAGGTCTTCTTTAGGCAACCATGATTGGGGACAGCACCCAAGTCATGTCTAGAGGACATTATCTTTCAGTAGGCATCAAAGTCCAGGTCCTCTGGCTATTGTTCTGAGTCTCTCTGAGACTTAGATGTAGGGACTGTGCTGTAGATAACTAGCTGGGGTTGGGAACCCACAGTCACTTATTCTTAGAGTGTTGTGTAGTTGAAGATTATTGAATTAGCCTCTCCTGAAAACAGAAGCTCCTCCGATGAAAGGTAAGAGATACACTTACATGCAAGTTAAAAAAAAAAATCTTAATTTCCATTTAGAGAAGAGTGAATTTGAGTATAAACTTTATTTACTTTTTTCAGTTTTATAATTTTCCCCCAAGAGGATTACACTGTAGCTCATTTCAACCTTGTGTTTGTTGTCCCCCTACACGCCCGCAGAGAGACCTTTAATGTAATCTTATTTTTTTATCAAAGCTTTGTAGTAAGTAGGTATTTGATTTAAGGGACAGTTTTTGAGATGGCCTTCAGATTTCCATTTTTATCTTCTGGAAGTAAGTAGCTGTTTTTTCCCCTAAACTAAAAGTAGAAGAACCAGTCTAGAATTTTCTGCCTAATTGGCCATGTGAATGAGTGAGTGACTTAGTCACTGACAGGCTTATTTTTTTACATTTACAGTATTCTTTTTTGGAAGTTAAATGTGGACTGCATGATCTAATATACATGTGAGAGTAGCATAAGGGAAGTGGACAATAAATATGCATGAAAATGAAATTATGTTTGTAAAGCATTTAAGGATTCTTGAGATCACAGTGAGCTATCGATAAATGCAAGCTACAGTTATGATTCTGAGAGCTGCCTTGTGGTTTTTTCGTTTTGTTTTGTTTTTATTGTTTTTTTTTTTAGCAAATTTGTTTGGAAATGATACATAAATCTTAGTGATCCCCCCAAAAGACTCCAATCTATCTGATCAGTTTCTCTCCCTCCAGCTTCCACTATTTGGCTCCAGTCTCTATTCTAGTTTATGCATATCAATGACCTCTTAGTTATTGTTCTGCATGTTCCTTATTTCTCATCAGTGTTTTCCTACTCCTGTTTCTTTTCACATTTATTATTTTGCTTATGTGTATGTTGCATGGTGTGTGTAGTATGGGTGTGTGTGCCACTCACAGGAGTTAGTTTTCTTCATCCACAAGTAAGGTACCCAAGTCATCAGGCTTAGTGGCAAGTACCTTTGGATACAGCCATCTTGTCAGTCCCATACTTATACTTTTTAAATGTAAGTGAAATAGTCACTTATATTAAGTGCACCATTTCCTTATGTAATTCCCAAGATATTTCTTAATATGTAAATGAAAATCTTTTTTGTTTAGCTCCCCCTGTTTTTGCTTACCATGTACTGACACTAACAATCTTCAGTGCTGTATTTCCACTTTTGACTTTCACATGTTGGAGTTTTCTCCTGGATTATGTCATTTCTTCTGGGACTTTTCTGGTCTCACTATGTTCTTCTCTGTTCTCTTTCCAGCAAGGCTACAGTTATGCCAGTCAGACAGGATTGCAGTTAACTTCATTAGATGATAGGTTACTAGAAAATAATGCTATTTCTCTTGAGCCTTAGCACTTGACATTTTTCCAGCATTGCCTATTACAGATGGAACAATTAAACACATAAGTGAAGTTATTAGCTAAGACAGGAAAGTGAGGTTACATTTTCTTACCCCAAATGCAGTGCCTAAGTGAAATTTGATGATATTAATTCAGATGATACTTTTAAAAAGCTTGTTGACTCTAAAGAGGACATTTCAATTAAATGTACAAAAATGACATTGTGAGATAATTATGAATCTCATGAGGTATTCCAAACCTTCAGATCATGTTATTAAATTATATATATATATATATATATTTACATAAGAAAACGATCAAAGTACTAAAGTAATTCAAGAAGCATTTTATAAAGTTATGTGGTATTTTATGGCAAAGATGGAAACATACAAAATGTGTTAATGTGGTCCGTGGGTAGCTAGTGGACCATATGGGTTACCATATATTCTTTTTGTTTACGTTTGGACAACTCATAAAAACATATATCATATATATTCATCTAGCCAGCCTCCTACCTATAACTTTAAGTGAAAAATAAGATCACAAAAATGAAGTGTGATACCATCAACCACATCCTTTCTGTGTTTTCCAGGACTGTTAGCATATAAATTAAATGCACTTTTTGCCAGTATTGAACAAATGTGGGAAACTATTGCTGTTAATACATGCATATTTCAGTATACTTAAGAAAAAACAGTCCTGAGAAATTTAGTAACTATACTATTGTCACAGAGGGAATGAGCTTTGTAGGGTTAAATGTAAGAAGCACTTAATTATTCATGGCACATTTTTAGCTGCAGTATGGCATAGACAAAAGTTATAATTTAAATGCTTTACTATGTAAGATACTTTCTTATGTGTGTATGCATATAAATATATGTAACTTTTCCATATTAGTGATTTTTTTGCTGTAGCTGTCAATAACATGCTATTATAACTTTAATATCAGTTACAGTGTTTTATGGCAGTTGATATTATTTACAGAGTAAGCAATAAATGTATTGTAGACATTTTAACAACTTTTATAGAATAACTCCTCAAAGGCATTTTTCTTTAAAGAAGAAATTGGGATATGATTGCTTATGACTTCTAAAAGGAAAAGTTGTTAATTATATGATATAGGTATAAATGGAAGTAACTGCAGTATTGAAATCTTCACTGCGTACTTAACATTGCCATACTTGGTGTATTACACATGTATTCATATCTTTGGTAGAACTAATTTGTGCCTGACAGATACTGTATATAATAATCACTATCATTATTGTTTCTCAGAAGTACAGATTTTAGCTTTTGTTTTGCTCTAAGATATTAATACTGGTTTTCAGATTAGGCTACAGAAAATATTTTAGGCAAAATATCACCTTTGCATTTCACATTAAAATCTACTATGTTGCAGCTTTTTATAGAACATAATAACTATGGCCTCTAACCCTATTTAGCTCCATGTGTTTTTTTGGTCAATCAGGTATTTCTATTCAGATATTCATGCCATAGATATTATTTCAGGATCTGACTACTAGCAGCTGCTGCAGCACAAGATTCCTGCGATTAGAGATAGAGAAGTTTGCCCACAGCTTGTGTTTTCCCATCCCCACAGCTGTTGCCCAACATGAAACTTCCATTGGGAAAACTTTGGCTCCCATTGACAATCTTCACATATTTATCACCTTAACCTTTACATGAAAAATAAGCCAAATAAGAAAACCTATTATGTATTTATTCTGCTCACCTCTGCTAGATTTTGTATTTTCACCAGAACATGCATGTGTAAATAACAAAATGCAAGATATGCTAGGAAATTACAAACTGATTATGAATTTTAATTTTTATGTGGAAGTAGATTTCAACCTGAGGAAAATACTTTCACAACATGTTATAAGTTACAATAGATAAATGTGAGAGTCTGTAAAGACATTTTTAGGCATAGGGCATTTTAAGAGCAAAATGGATGGTGTATCAGATAGATGAGTTTGTGTGAGAAAAATTATACTGCTAACACTAAAAGAAATGATAAGTTTTATTCAGCTATCATCAGAGAGTCTTCCTCCTGCAGCAAATGGAAACTAATGGAGAGACCAGACCCACAGCCACACATTATGCACAGAAACACACAGCTCTAAATGGATGTCTCCATCAAATCCCTACACTCAGAACTCAGTGAACCCTGCAGAAGAGGAGGTAGAAAGAGTGTATAAGCCAGAGAGGATGGAAGACACTAGAACAGCACGGCCCTCTATATCAACTGAACAAGGCTTGGATGAACTCATAGAGACTGAATCAGCAATCACAGGGCATATAGGGGACTGTACCAGGTCCTCTGTGTATGCATTAGAGCTTTGAGTTGAGTACTTTTATGGGATTCCTGAGTATCTTGAGTGAGTGATTCTCTGATTCTAGTGACTTCTCTTGAGGCTTTTATGTTTCTGTTGGCATGCCTTTTGTTTTAGCTTATTATGTTTTATTTTTTAAGCAAAATAAGTACACAAAAAAGCATATTTATAAGCTGCATTGTCCTCTGGTGGGTTTGTGCAGAACGACTCATTGAGAATTACTCACAGTGGCATTTAGTTTGAGCTGCAGACTTTAAGAAGAGTGGAAGATATGATTAGCAGTTCTTGTGAGAACTAGTACAACCAAACTATGAGGAAAAGGCATTGAAGATGAGTCTTGCTGAAAATAGGAGGGAAGGGATACATTAGACTCACGTTTTGGAGAAAACTACTGCTTAGGAAAACGGTAGGACTGTAAGGATTTAATGTGACCTTGGTTTTGGATTTTTTCACTTACTGTTCTATTTAATCTTTCTTCTTCAGCCAAACTGCCTCAGCCATTGGTTTTATTAATTCAGATTGTGTTTTCCTAGTGTAATGCTTAGAATTTGTATTTTTGTTGTAAGCTCATGTGTTCATTTTTCCCAGGGCTCTTTCTTTGATTGTCATTGTCAGCACACATATCTCACTTCTTAGAAGTCACTGAATATTCGATTTTAATATTTTAATTCACGTTGTAGGTTAGAGTTCTCTGATTAGGAGCTGAAACCTAAGACCTCAGGAATTAAACTCTTAATGTAACATGCTCTAAACTTGACCTTGAACAAATTACCTAATCCCATGACTTCAGTTCTTTGTCTTAAATAGAGGGATTATTATAGAGTCCATCCTTTGAGATACTCAATAGTATTATTGATATTAAGTTAAATAATGCAAATATGTAACTAACTAATACTCTTGAAAAAAAATAAGTATATGCTAGTTTAGTTAGCAGGCTGTTTGTAAGTTGATATTTGAATTCCACAAAGGAAAGGAAGCAGTAAAGGAAGAAACTCCCCTGTCAATTGTTGGCCTATTGAAACCAATAAATCTTAATGCTGGCCTTCTAGTTTAGGACTCAGACTTCTCATTTCATGCCATAAAGAAATAAGAAAGGACTAAATTCAAATATCCTTTTTCCTCAAGATTTCACTGTTGATGATTAGATGTCTTAGTTTGACTTAGAAAGAGTGTGGCCGGCTCTAGGTGGCACTGAGCTTACTCAGATCCAGAAAGATACATATGGCATGTGTTCACGTATAACTGGATGTTAGCCATATAGTGCCATATAGTACAGGATTCCTATCCTATAACCCACAGAGCCAAAGGAGCAGGGACCTAACATAACTATCCTATGAGAAATTCTACCCAGCAGCAGATCAAAACAGATGCTGAGACACACAGTCAAACATTAGGTGGAGCTCTGGGAGTCCTATATAAGAAAGGGAGGAGGAATAGAGAGACCCAGAGGGGTCAAGACCAACACATGAAGATCGAGAGAACCAACTATCCTAGGCCCCTAGAGGCTTGCAGAGACTGAAACACTAACCAAAATAAGAAAACAAAACTTTAGACTTGACCAAACCCCCCTCCCCATACATATACAGAGGATAGGCAACTTGGTCCTCAGACATATCCCTTAGCAAGTAGGGGTGGGGCAGTCACAATAATGGACTTTGTTACCTGTTAGTGGGACACTTTACCCTAGTTGTGCTGCCATGTAGGGCCCCCCAGAGCACTGAGAAGCTGATAGCCCTCCCTCCTGTGACTGATGACATGAGGAGACTGATATATGGGGGCCACCCACACCGGAGGAGTAGGATAAGTGGGAGAGGGGTTAAAGGGTGGGAGGGAGGGACCAGGAGGGGACGAGGGAGTGGGCTATGATTGAGATGTAACTTGAATTAATAAATAAATGTGGTTTTTTTTAAGTGTGGCTATACACTGTGACTACATACAGTATTAGTGATACCGTTTATGTATGACTTGAGTATGCTGTAATTTTTCAGTTATTTTTGAAAGTGGTACTAATAAAGAAAAATAGATGGGAGGACATGTTAAAATTAAGTCCTAGTGGAGTTTTCCATATGAACGCGGTGTAAGGAGAACCTCATCCACCTATGACATGCTGAAGACAGGAGGAGATTTACAGGAAGCAAGGTCTGGGTGATAAACTGGGTGCAGAGAGTTCATATTTCCTGAAGAGAAAGTAGACCCAGTGAAGTTTTTCAGCGGAATGAGGTTTAGTTATTTGTATCATCCATGAAATAAAGATTTTATTCTTTTTTTAGGGTTTAAAATATGAGACAAAAATTTGAGAGAGGCTAGTTTTAAGTAATCTTTCTAGTTTTCCAAACATTTCAGTGATAGACTATAAAGAGTTAAACACGTGTTTTTAAACTGTTACTGGGAATTTGGAATAGTGTTTTTGAATACCGTTGGGGAAGCCCTGGTGGTCTCAAAAGAGAAAAGTGTCAAAAATAGTATTTACGTGGGAAGAAAACAGGCTTTGAAACTGACATAAAAAAGGAGGAATTTCAATTTCTGACTGGGAAATGAAGATCCTGATTCCAGGTATTAATTTAAATAGTTTGTGTTTGTTCACGATGGATAGGCTGCCAGTTTATCTTTGTCAAAAGCTTCTCTTCTGTCATGTATTGGCTCAATGGTTTCAATTTCCAATAACCATATAAATACAGAAAGTTTCTGAGCAATTAAATTGTAACAAATTTTAGTTAATTTAATTTACAATTAACTTGCTGATTTCTGTTAACTGTTTCGTTCATTATCGCAAAATACATGTGTTAACAATGACGATAATAACAGAAGTGGTTTTTGTTCTGTAGAAAATGATTTCAGGACATATTCAAAATGATAACAATTTTTAAAAATTATTATTCAGAGAATTCATACATTCAGAGTAGTAATAATACAAAATATTACAGGAAGTGATGATACAAAATAATACAGAAATAATGATATAAAATATCAGAGAAAGCCAGATACCAAATGTCACAGAAAGTAGTGATATAATATCCAGTCTTTTAAAGAGATTACATTTGGTCATGCAAGTTGTGCAACCTCTCTTCCCAGATTTAGGTTAAGGTCTTCCTGGAATACCTAATATTTTACAGTAAGTATTTTCATATTTCTTCTTTCAAGTTCAGGATTTATAGCATTGCAGTTCCCTGTTTGGAACATTGCTGCCAAGAGCAGGTGTATACTGAACCAAGAAAATGGATGCGTATTCAACTAGCAGTTTGTGATCCTTTGAAATGAATACACACCTACACTAAAACCTTAGAAACCCCTGCCAGATATTGTTTCCAAGCAGGACATCATTGTTCTTCCACAGACTTTCCAAAAATGTTTAGGGGCCATTGTCTGACAACAGCTAAAATGAATGCAAGGGAGGCGGGGGAAGGCAGTCACCTTCGGCAGAACCTTTAATAGTTTCAGGGAAAAATTAAGAACCACCTGCCATGTTGAATTTTGTAAGTATGAGTGATCCAGAAGTGCTTGCCAGTACATTCATGAATAAGTGGGAAAAGAGAGAGAGAGAGAGAGAGAGAGAGAGAGAGGCTTTATATAGTAGCACAAACCTTCGAATTGCGTTGAAAGAAAAGGCGTTTCTTTACTGGGTGAAAGTTATCTGGTATATAGAAAGGCACACTGAATGAAACATTTGTCCTCAAATTCCTTTTAATCTGCTCTGGGGTTCTGCCTGTTACCTCTCTTGGAATAATGTGCCAATTTTGTAAGGATGAAGAGAATTTTATCCGTTTTGTTCTCTTACCTTCTTGATGCAGATTTCCTAGAATTTCACAGTGCCTGCATATTCTTAGCAGCTCTCATTTCAGCCTATCACTTTCTTGGAGTAAAGGGTAAGAATTGATATTCACGTCTACTTGTGGGGGAATATTCAAGAAATGCAATCCCAGTGAGAATGTCACATACTAAGGGATATTTTTTCTTCAAGCATGTTAAAAAATTTAATTTTAGTTTTTGACCCTTTAGTGCTTTTCTTTCTTTACCGAAATAGTTTAGAGTATCTGCTATCCTGCAAGATGGCTTATGTAGGAGATGTTGCTTTTGTATTGTTGGTAGTTGTTTATTCACAACTCAGTTTTCTTAATTTACTTAAAACTATTTTCATTCCCTATCAAAATATTGACTTTTTCTTACAACAGTTTAAACATGTTGTGCAGATATCATGGGGTATTTAATTGGATTGGATTTGGTTTTCCTTTGTTTTTAACTTCCCTAAGTTAAAGTTAAGGAGCAATTAAGTGGAATGAATATATGTAAATGTTTCTGGAAACTGAAATTTTTTTAAATAACTATGGCAAGGAATTCAGATTTTTAGCACTAAATGACAACTTTAGTTAGTATGAGGAAATGTTCAAACTAACAAAAGTACATGGTTCTAAGCTTAGTTTCATGGGAAGTGTCACTGTGGAACGTACTGATTCTAATTCCACATCCAACAGTACATGAACTGGCTGCTAAAATTTAGTAAAACCTCTGAAATACAGAATATGGGTATAAAACTAAAGTAAGGTTACTGAGAGACTTACTATGGTAATTTCATGAACTTTTGGGAAGCCCCATCCTCTTGCTGTTGTCTCAGTGTAGTGCATGAAGTGACACTGGAGTGTAGTTACTAATAGCTAGCCATCCTTTCACACCCTTGAAAAATCTGATATGTTATATAATTACCTCTCATATACACCATTTGATTTCTCTCCAAACATTTGTCTTTTCACAATAATTATCTTTAAATTATTATTTAAAATAATAATGCGAAATATATATTCTGGCATACTTTAGGATTTTCTTCAATAAAAATAACATCTACCTATCTTATCCAAAATCCAGTTTACATACATGTAATGGTTAATTGTGCACAATAACAAAAGCTAATTACAACATCTCAGTTAAGATCTTAAACTGGAGCCAAGAACTCTTATTTCTCAATAAGAAAATGAGTAATTATAATATTTTCATCAAGATTGTAAAGTTATTTGGCAAATGGAACTGAATGAAAAAAAAGGTTTTAGAGGAAGACATAACTCAGTTGTTTTATGTGTCTTTTTTATTTATTTTCCTTTATTTTTTATTTCTTCAAGTTACATCTCAATCGCAGTCCCCTCCCTATTCCCCCCTCCAGTCCCACCCTCCCACCCTCAACCCCCCCATCCTCTTCCCTTTTTTTTTTAAGTTTAAGGTATATCTTATTTCCCCCTACAGTTTCCCCTTTCAGTCCAACAAATGGCTCTTTCTCTTATAATAACAAATACAATACAGTACAACAGAGGTAATTAGGCCACAGTTATGAGGGGTATATGGCTTAACATACATGCCCAATGACCAGTCCATATGTATTTGGTACTTGACTTTAACATTCTACTATCTAAACATCTCCATGAGTTTAAAGGTCTATATCTGACTCAACATTCATACTAACTTGCAACACAATTTTAAAAGTATCTTCTTAGATCTATAACACTCTCTTGACTCCTAAACAACTCAAAATTTAATTATGAGGCTCTAGCTATCTGTTCTTCAACCACCTCAGAGACCTGAGAGGGATAAATATATCTGATTTTATAGGAAGTACAGGGCCTGCAGCTTCCCAAACTAAGAAATGAAATACCTGTGGCTGCCTGGACAGTTCCCATTTTCTCTCCATACATTACAGCATCAATCTTCAGTCATTTGGCCCCATTTCTCTGACAGACATTGATTGTAGAGCAGGGGTTATGAAGGACTTGTCTACCCTGTCTTGGCAGAGCTAGGCTGTCGACTTACCTGCTTCCAGGTTTTATGTGTCTTTTTATCCTCTGGAATGGACTCATATTTAGCATGCCTCTATATTGACAGATACTGGGTTTATTAGTTTTATATTTATGTTTGAAATACACTACCAGGTAATTTTAATCTAACAATACTTAGAAATATCACTTTCCTCTGTTGATCATGTTATTATTTTATGGGACTGGTGATTTCATGTAGGGCCTTTCCCAGAGTAGGATAGCACTCTGCTTCTCAGCTACATCCATCCCTATCCTTGTATTATTTACCATGATTAGGCATTTGAGCATGATTTTATATTAGTTATATATGATATACCCTTATGCTTCATCTCCATTTCTATGTGGAATGACTTATCAGTAAACAAATGCATTTGTGCAACTTCTAGAAAATTTCACCTCAGTAGTAAGTAGATACTGGATTGTATAATAAACACAAAGCAACATAGAACTTTGGTCTGGTCCAGAGGCAGAATATAGAATCCAGCATTCTAGATCATAAAGAAAGAGACTTTACCAGAATAATAAGTGGATATAGAAATAGATGCCTGGTTTCTAAACCAATTTTAACTGCCTACAGATATCTCAAAAATGTGCAGTTCCTTTGTTTCTGAGTCCCAGCTCTCACCATGCACCTCATACAGTGCTGTGATATCCAATTTACTGTTGTAAGTCAGGCTGTACTCTAAGTTCCAGTAGTTTTAATTTGAATCCACAGCAGTGTGATGTTCACAGGGAAGGCTTGTATGCCAAGAACTGAGATGCATGTAGTCAGAATTGTGATGCTCTCTCTCTCTACGAGAGAATGAGTGCCCTCTGCTCTCAGAATAGCCTCTGTGCCTTGTTTACTTTGCAATCATCTGTCTGCCTGTTTTTGCAATGGTTTTCTCCCTTCCCCATTTTTGCAATGGTTTTTCTCCCTTCCACATTTTGTCTTTCTGCTAACAATGTCTTAAAAAAAACACTGATTGCTCTCTACTTCTATTGGAATAAAACCAATCTCCTGAATCCTCTTGCCCCCTTCCAGTCTGGTTTTGTGCATCTCCTATAGGTGACAGTTAATAAGAGGCCAGTATATTTTAAGAATTTGTACTTGTCCTGAACATGTAAATTATTTACATGGGTTCTTGGTTTTATAAAAAAATAATGAATTTGTTTCATAGCTGTCAGAATGTGGTCACTATATGAACATATCCAAATTAAACTTTCTATGTGGAAATAGCAATGTTCAACTAACCATACATATAACTTTAGGGCTATTAGAGCTGCAACACAGGGCCTTGTAGTTAGGTGTGTGAATTATTTCATAAGTTAATGGAAAACTATTTAAAAATTGGGAAAACTGCACAATAGCTGAGTAACTTAGTAAATTGGGTGGACATCTTATAAGGCCCATGTTTTATGTAGAAAACAAAAACGATGCATCTTGTTTGGATGGCATTATTTTCATCTGAACTCTAATTTTGTGAATATATTTTATAACACTTAACACTGTTTGTGTAAAAAGAGGAATTTAAGTCTGTGAAAATCAAAGAACTTTGCAAACTTTATTGACATCATGTCTAGACATAGTCCTTTAACATCTATAGCTTGAAAGGATTCTATTTCTCTACGTACTTCTATACCCTCTACCCCATTTCTTAAAAACTTTATTTAAAATCCACTAATTTCAACTACAAAATAATCATGTCGAAACTGCATAGAGAATGTCTGTATTTTGATAAGTTTAGGATGCTGTTTCCCTCCCCTTTTAAGCTGGTTTACACTTTGTCTTTGCCACTGGTATTATGTTCACTATAGTGAGATCAAAGAATAGTGGAAAATACCTTCTGTTCACTTCCTTATTTCCCCTGTAATGTCCATTTGATCACATAGTACTTATTTCAGAAATTATACAATGCTTAATTTTTTTCTCCCTAAAATTGCATAGTACCAAATCATTCACCCTTGGCCTTTATATATTCTGTTTATTTAGACATGTTTATTAACTTCTGTTTTCTATATTTCATTGAACATTGATTCAAAATAATAATTAAGCTTAAATGTTTTATAAAGTCTGTCCTAAAATTTTGTCTATCCCATTTCACCTACCATCTGCCTGTTTCAGTTTTGTACCTGTACTCTATCAGTGACTTTTCATCTTAATCTTTTCATTGGAGTGCCCTGTCTTAAGTGCTTTCAACCTGTCTTCTCTCATCTAGCTACTACTGATGTAAATTTCCATATTTGTAGTCAGATTTCAGATTGGTTTCATATTAAAATATTGAGATAATTTAATGCAATCTGAGCTCTCTACCCACAATACTATTTTACAGCACCATTATAGAAATAAAACAAGCCATTCTGTGTATTTCTTCTATTAATTATAAGACGGATTGTTGCATTCTTCTCGTGGATATATACAAAACACATAATTGTCCTTTCCCATGAGAAAACCTGTCAGTTACTCAGGTCGATCTGCACCTCTGTAATGGTGCTGAGCTCATTGCTTTGCAGAGGTCATCATTGCCTCACTTTATCTGGGGTCAACACTAATGTTATAGTAGTCTATGGTTTTATGTAATCTTGGTTCAGGTGTAAGCCTGCAAAAAATGAAAAAAACATATGGACCTGTAAATAGGTTTTAGCCCACGAAGATTTTGACATATTCATACTGTAGGTCAGAGATCAAATTAATTCTTTACCACAGAGTCATAATGGTAAGAATGCAAATATATAGAAAATCAAATTGATTTTATATATATATATATATGTTTGTGCCTATAGTAAGTGGTAACAATAGATGTAATGTTCCATTGTGTTTAAATTAGCCTTTGTTCACTCTACAATAATTGTTTTAAAGAGAGCCTGTAGGAAATAAATAAAAACAATTTCAATAACCAATGGCTTTCGTGATATTTTGTAGTTTCTAATAGAAACTTTAATTATACAAATTTATTTTAATGGTGGCCTGTCTAGTTCCAAGTTTCTATTCAAAAATGAAAATTTTATATACATATTGTGGGACAATGCTAGGTAATATAAAACTAGATTATGTTCCCTTCACGTTAAATGTATTATTTTTGTGGAAAAATAGTCTGTTTAAGAAGCCAGAGCCTAGGAAAAACATTACTCTTACTATTTGGCTTTTAAATATGTCCCTGAGCCAGTGTTTACAACTCAGTTGTTTCCCTCTCTTGATTCCCCTTTTCCATGTTGAAGGAAGGTGTCCTAATTGCATTCATAAAATGCTTCCCTTGTCATTCCCAGGTTTATTTATGTGGCTCTATTACACGTGCTATGGAGTCACGTTAGAAATCCTGTAAAACACATGCTTTGCTGTGGCTGTGCTATGGCTGGCCTGGACAGTGTGTCAGGGAGTTTCATTAGAAGCAGAATGTGTCCAGTGGCTGATGCCCTTCCTGAGATAGCTGAGGTCTCCCTGCTCTGCAGTCAGAATGTCACCTACCAGTTCCATTGATCAGACTTTTATGAAACATTGGGTAAAAGGAGTCAGTGAACTAGTCTTTGAGGGTGCTTGGCATTTAGATTTGTGGTAAGAGCACAGATTCGTCACTAAGTCTAGGTTAACCAGTTTGTGTTTCAGGAATGCATGCGTCCACATGTCATAATTCCACCATGAGGGCTCACAGTGAAGTAGAAGACACATAAACAACTATTATGGCCCAGTGAATCCTGTGATCGTAGTAAGATTTCACATGGAAAAGTGTTAGGAAACCAGAAACACAGCACAACAAAACCAAAACCAAAAAGCAAGCAAAGAAACAAACAAACAAAAAAAGAGATGTTGTTTTAAATTAATATGAGATTTTCACATCCATGATTGTTATTAGTTTAAAAAACAATGAAGTTGTAGGGAGTGCTATGTTGTGTAACTAACATAAATACTTTTTTCTGGTGCCAGATGAAATGATATCCTACTAATACCTGTATTTTCTGTTTGCAAATTCCTGTGGATACAGAATCCACACTAATTAAAAAGAAAAGGGTCAGGTATTTGCTAGATGTGGAGATAAAACCAACGATTAATTGCCTAGTTTACTATTACATTCTAGCATGTGTGGCATGCAGAGAACACTTACTCTTTATTTCTCATTTCATTTAACTCACAAATCTACATGTGTATGGGTTTGTGGCCCCCTTCCTTCCTTCCTTCCTTCCTTCCTTCCTTCCTTCCTTCCTTCCTGTCTTCCTTCCTTCCTTCCTTCCTTCCTTCCTTCCTTCCCTTTTTTTCTTTCTTTCTTCTTCTTTTCTAAAGAAATTTGCAGGTAGCTCGTTCTTTTAACAAAAGAATTATTAAGCACATCATTTTTTTGTAAAGATTTATTCTGCCTTTTATTTTCAGGAATTAAGGATAAGTGAAACTCTTCATCATCCTGATGTGTCTTTTTAAAATGTCCTGCTTCAGGGTAAACGGATTTCTTTATGATCTCAAAAAATTTTTCCTGACCTAAAAGAAATGATTATTTATCTCTCCACATGTTCAAACAGCCTTAAACTGCTTTAGGGTTATTTGCTTCACAAGACTTAGCATTGATTCACATTTTATAACTAACTAAATAAGGTAAACATAGACTCCACAAAATAGCTGTGAAGATTGTTTTCACTTATGTTTTGTTTTATTCATTTTTGAAATTATTCTAGCAAACTGATTATGGAAATCCCATGTTTGACTTCTTTCCAATGAAGGGGTGTTCATTGAGAGGTTAAGAAGAAATTGTTCTCTTTTGGACTTTGTGTTCTGCAAGCATTTTCTGTAAATATGTTTAATCCAAGTACATCAAGAGAGGACAAACTATCATTGATAAATACTCACAAAATAATTTAATTTAATTATTTCTACTGAGTTAAGAATTTTTTTAAACTTAAGCAAGTTACAAATGTTTGTTTATATGTGTACATTTCTTGTTGAGTTGAAATATTTGTAAGTTTGAGGTAATCTGCCCTTATAGACCATTGTGCTATTCCTGGCCCATCAACAGCCTCTTTGAAAACAAAATCAATAACTGTCAGAAATATCTCTCTGGTTTACATATAAATAAATGGTCAACAATAGTCTTTATATGTGCTTCTTGCTTGACTATCTGTATATCACTTCACACTGATGAAATGCGATGGGTTTGGCAGCAAAAAGTGACTTTATTGTCTCTGTTCACCACAGAAGTCATAATTAGGCAGTTGCAAAATATACATAATAAGGGGATATATATTATAGAAATATTTTCTTATGGTTATTAGAAATTCAGTGCATGTATACTCATCATCTAATTGCCCATACCATGTGAAGCAGGTATTCAGTATGGTAACAAGTTCTTTTTACCAGCCATCATATCTTCTCTTTAGAGATATTCCTTCATCTCCATTGCCTAGCACAGTGATGGAACCACAGGTGACACCCAATAATTATTCAAACAGGGAACAAGTCAGTTGTCTGTATTTGGTTAACCATTTACATTCCTTGCTGGACAAAATGCAAGCCTCTTAGAAAACATGTCTCACACTTATCAAACACAGAAATTTGAATGGGATCCCACACTGTGTGGCAATTGACATTACAAAGTAATAATTGTTATATATTTGCTGTGTGTTTATTCATGATTCCATGTCAAGCACTGTGACTTGCCTTTCACTCATTACGCTTCTAATTCACAGTGATCCTTTTAAAGCTTGCTGTTTTTTATTTATTATAGATTAGAAAATTGGACTCCAAGGATTTAAGCAAATTTGGAAAGCTCCCATAGATAGTAAATTCATCAGAAACCAAACTCATATTGTGGGAACCAAGTGTGCTGAATACTCAGCCTAGAATCTAACATATGCCTGCAAGGACACAATCCTGAGGTAAACCCTCCAGCACAAATAGCCACCTATACTTTGTTTTATCCTGGAGACAATAATAAATATAAAATTTAAAATGTTAGTCCTTTAACATTTTCAAAGCTTTATTATTCATTTATTAAGTGTGTGTGTATGTGTGTGTGTGTGTGTGTGTGTTGTGGCACATGTGTAGAGGTCAGAGAACAACTTGTAGGATTTGATTCCCTCCTACCACTTGGCTCTGGGGGCTCAGACTCAGGTCTTCAAGCTTGATAGCGAACACTTTCACCTGCTAAGCTATTTCATGAGTCCTAAAATACAAATATTATCCATAGAGAAATATTTTTATAAAAGTTATTATGTAATGTGTACTTCTCTTTAAAAAAGAGGAATCTCACTCATAAAAGCTAGATATTTTTTTGTGTGTAGTGTACAATGCCTGACCATTCTCAGTATTTTGTAATAGAAAGAATGAATATGATATAACAGAACTTGTAAAGTATATGGTAGATATTATAATGAATGTAAGAAAAATATTTGAAAATAACCTTGGCAATGTCATCAATACTATAGTACCCTAAATTGTGCCCTTGACTAGAATCCCCCATATTAAAATGGTGCCTCTTTTTGCAGCATCTTGTTCACTCATACATAGTAAAGAAAATTAGTTAGTGAATAAAATAAAGTTCTGTCTCCAATAAGTCCATTTCTGTAGTTACTACCGATGAATCCATTTGATTTTGCTAAACTAGTTTCCCTAATTTAAGAGTTTTTATCCTATAAGGAAATATTAATAATACAGTTTACTATAGACTAGAGGTAACATTGCTAGATTTTAATTTGTTTTTAGTGCAGTTATCAAACCTTGAGAGGTCCTGATTAACTAATTTTAAATAAACATGTTTATGTATGTGCATGTGTATACACACACACACACACACACACACACACACACACAGAGTGAGAGAGAGAGAGAGAGAGAGAGAAGGAACAGAGAAAATTAATGTCCTAGACTATTACATATAGATGTATTGAGTGAAACTCAAAAGAGTAGGACATGTTACTTTCAATATTTCTTCTTAATGGAACAAATTTTTGTTTTGTTTTGTTTACTTCTTTATATGACTTTTAAAGAGACATTTCACATTTTATCTATGAGAGCTGATAACATCGTTCAGATCTTGAAAAAATGGTTTTAAATAGTGGCTCAGGAGAGCTAGATGTGATAGAATAGAAGTTGTGATAGGCAGCCAAGGACTGTTAGTGAAACTGATGTGTACACATAAGACAGACCTTCTTCTCTTCCACACTCTTGCTGTAAGACTGAGTGAATACCCTGTGTTTGTGTATGACTTTTTGTACTACGTGGAGAAGATGCAGTAGAAATACTCATGGTTGTAAAAGCACTATTTCAGTTAAATCAGTTGTTGGATCACTTGGCATCTAGGCAAAAGATTGCTGTGCTATCCTTAAACATTTCCAAAAAGACATGTAACATCATAAAACTGAATTAAAAGAGACAACAAAACCCACAAATATTTTGTACCTAGTATTTTTTAGAGTTAATAAAGCAACAGAGGAAATTGAAACCTGCTGTTGAATGGCTTCCCCTCAAGTACATTCTCTCATGGTCAAGTAAGATTTGAACACAGGTGTTTAAAATTGAGTTCTCCTTGCTTCACATTACCTTTCTGACATGGTCCATCGTTTATAGAGGAAAATAAAGATAACAAAAGGAACTAGAGGATTTTAACCATATTTTTAAATTCTATTTTCCTGCCATTTTGATAATGATGCCCTAATTACAATGGTTTCCTGGTAAAAGAATGCTTAAACATTGCAACTTAGAAAACTGCCACATCCAAACTGACAATTTAGTTACATACAGATTTATTTTGTTTCATATTATATATTTTAGAAATAAAGTTCCTAATGCTTTATCTTTTTCATTTCCACCTTATAACACACATACATTACTCAAATAGCCAAAATAAATAACAGAAATTCTTGCACTTAATAAATTCCCTGCTATGAATTATTCTTTTCAGTCTTAAAAATCTGAAATTATTTCCAGACACTTGAGTACCTGCTTTCCCAAACAGAATACTCTTCATGGTTTCTTTTCTTCATTTTTGCAAGTTAGTTGTAGGTTAATGTGGACAGTGCTTCACAGCCTGTAATGTACTCATTACATCATGTTATTTTTATCCTCCCTGCCCGCTGTTCATTCTCAATGTGAAAAACCATAGCCTATCAGTGACAGGAGGTCTGGATTCCAGGCTGACTTTTGTAATTATTCCCACTGCGGGCCTGTCAATAGGATTAAAATACAGATTCTGGACCTGTCTCTCCCAGATGAGGTCAGCACTTTGAGCAGGGGGAGTACTATTTCTGCAAGCTGTGCTTCCCCTCTGCCTTATGGAAGCAGAGATATTAACATGACACAAATATTTGAAAACTCCTATGGAAACAAACTCGCTTGTCCTGAATTAAGCAAAATATCCATCTGCAATAAAAAAATGATGGCATTCATTAGAGTGCCGACTATGTATGCATATAGATTCTAAAATAATATTAAAGTCCAGAGGATTCAATTACAGAACAATCCTTTAGTTCATAATTAATAAACTCTTTGCAGCTGTGTTACTGTGGCCGGAAACATCTGCAAAACCTCATAGTTAGCACACAGACATACACAATTCCTTAAAAAAAAAGTTCAATTGTGCTTAAAATCACAGGTCTATAAATGGGGTAAGACGGAGGAAGAAGAATCTAGCTTCATTCCATTAACTCACTAGGAGTTGGAGTGTGGATATTGCAGGGGACGCAAGCAGCCTTTACTTCACAAAGTGACAGGGGTAACAATGAAAATGTGCCTCATGTGGTCAGCTACTCACTCATAACCACAATATATGATACATCCAAGGTCTCTCGTGCAGTCAGGCGTCATGGTTGATGATTATAATCTCATCAGAAGTGGACACAGACTCTTGGAAATTTGAAGCTGCTCCAGCCTCACCTATGTAGTGTGCTTGAGGCTAGCTTGGCCTACATACAACACCATATCAAAATAAATGAGGAAAAATTAAATTAAAAATTTATTACAAGACCATAACTATAAAATTGGACTGTTAATTATTTCAGTTACATCACAAGTTTCTATACAGATAAGACCTAAGTTATGTAACTGTAAAATGCACCCTGAATGAACATACGTGGAAAGACATTGAAGTTATAAGTTTTTAGGGATATATTAGTGATCTCTTACATATAAATACATTATAAAATGTTTGCATACAGTATATTTATTGAAAAAGTATTTATGTGAACAGTTAAAACAGCATTTTTCTGAAAGTTTGCCTGATGGGACTTTCAGATTTGAAGTTGTATTATTATTGGACTTTATTACCGTTATGTTAATGCAATATAGTTCCATACTATATAAACCAACCACTGAAGTACAGAATTTAAGTTTTAATGTAGTCATGGTCACTGCTAATTACTTTTAGGTCATTTGTATCACCACCAACCTGAAAAAGTTCCTACTAACAGCACGTGCTACTTTTTTTAAAGAGTATGTTTAATAATGTTTATTTTTATTTATTTGTTCATTCATATATTAATTAATTAATTAATTTATGTTTATTTATTACTTCAGGTTACATCTCCATCACAGTGCCCTTTTTCCACCCCTCCCAGTATCGCCCTCCCATCATCTACCCCCATCCCTTCCACAACACTCCTCCTGAGTGTGGTGTCCCTACATATCAGTCCCCTGCCCCAGTTCAGCAGTCATATGAGGGCCAAGAGCCTCCTCATACACTGGGGGCCTAGAAGGCAGCACCACTAGGGCAAAGTGTCTCATTGACAGGTAACAAAGTCTATGTTCCTGTTGCCTTTGGGTGCATTGGTTGTAGTATAGTTATCCTGTACTATATGGCTAAAATCTGACTATAAGTGAATAGATACCATGTGCATCCTTCTGAGTCTGGGTTAGTTCACTCAGGATGAGCTTCTCTAGCTCCATCCAGAAATCTTGGAATAGCTTTGCCTCGGGACCCAGCCATACCACTTCTGGGTATACATCCAAATGATTCCTCACTGAATCACAAGGAAGTTTCCTCATCTATGTTCATAGCAGCCTTATTTGTAATAGCTAGAAACTGGAAACAACCCAGATGTCCCTCAACCGAGGAATGGATTAAAAACCTGTGGTACATCTACACAATGGAATATTACTCAGTTATCACAAACAATGAAATTATGCAATTTGCAGGCAAATGGCTTATATATTTTAATTTAGTAATATTTCTTAATAGTCTCATTATGCCCTTGGTATTATCTTATTTTAAATCACTATCTTATAATTTGAGATAATATTTTTGTTGTCCATTTTACATGAGCTTCTGTAATTTTAGGAACAACCTAGGACTTTCAGTATGCTGGTAATGCATTTTTGATTTATTTAAAAAAAATAGAAATGTTAAAAAGAGCAAAGATTATGACATTCATAAAACCCCCCAAAGTGAAATTAATCATGGCTTTTAATTTTCATTTGTGTGATATATTCATGTGTGTGCATGTGTATGTGTATGTGTATGTGTATGTGTGTGTGATGTTAAGTGTGCCTGAGATACGTGGATATGCCCACTTCCAAGCAGGAAAGCTTTCCTCACTATAGAGGAACCTTGAGTTCTGTGGAATTCCTAGGACAAGATTGTATAAAGAAGATATTCATTTATTTGTTTATTTATTTCTATATGTTTTAAGTGAAATAGATTTGCATCTCTTCTTGTCCTCCATTTGTTCTCTCCCAGGTACTCTTCCTCAGGCCCTCCCATTTCCCCTAAAGTTGAGAGCCTCCTTGTCTTTGATTTTTATTACACACACACACACACACACACACACACACACACACACACACACACACACACACA
>CAJQZJ010032984.1:4873701-4936454 GCA_907164525.1 Lophiomys imhausi | reverse complement strand
ACACACACATACACACACACACACACAAACACACACACACACATCCAGATACAATCTGCTGACTCTATTTTTGTTGGTGGCATGTTTCAAGGCTGGTAACTCTGCTTTGGAGAACCAGTAAGTGTGCTCATTCCTTGGAAAGGCTGATTTTATTTCTCCTATCCGTCTATTAGCTGTTGGTAGTTCTTTGTCTATGGATGGGACACCATGGAATTTCCCCCTTCTACTTTAATTTGTCCATTGATATTTCCATTGTTGTAGTCTTGTTTATGCACTAAATAATTAGATAGAACTTTCCCTAGGCTTACCTCCATGGGTCATAACCTAAAAGAACCAAATCCAGTCTTGATATTTGAACACCAGGATAGAAGGGAGAGGAGCCATTTTACCTTATTTCTTAGCCTGGAGCACAGAGAACAATGCTGAGTAGTTTTGTGTGGACTTAAGGAATGTTCATTTAGAGCACACATTCTTTAAAACAGAGCTACGATTGTTCTGCTGAACTGCATTAGACAGAAAGCAACTCAGAGGCCAGAGCCCTCATTGCTCTAACACCTGGAATCCAGGGAAGGCAACTGTGGTAATGTGATTAGTAGGAATGGAGAAGCAGAATCAAATATAAGGGTTTAGAATCAACTTTCCTAAATATTTTGGTATCTGGAAGTTGGGTGCATTATTTTTTTAATGTAATTATTTTATAAATGGGAACCTGGACTGCTTTTTTCTGCTTTGTTCAGAAATTTAAGATGCAAATGTTATTTGAATAAGTTGACTATGTAGAAGGATATATTTTCATTAGAAATAATTGAATATTAAAGTCTAGTTATTTCATGGCAGCAAACAACAGATCTTATTGTATGCTATCACAACATTTTGTAGGTATATTATAACAGAGAAAATTCTTGTAGTCTATTTATGAAACTTCCCTAGACTCTTTCTCATTCTGGTTTTCTGTTTAAGAAACAGACAAAATAAGCAATACTCTCTTAGTATACAAAAATTGAGTTAGGATAATAAACGTATTTATTCATTAAAGGCTCAAGGATGGAACAAATCAGTCAAAAGAATTGAGTTCCAGGCTTTGCCATGACACAGAAAGCTACTATTAAAATCATAGGTGAGAGTTTATTTTTATATAGGCAATTAGATATTTGAAACAATTTGTATACATAACCTCGTTTTTCATGAGTACAACACTATGGTACTTTTAAACCTCTATTCAACTGCAAAATGTGAAAACTTAAAAATGCAAGACATTAAACTGGTATGTTTCTTACTGCAATTTATGATTGCATGCTATTAAAGTTTTCTTTGCATTCAAATTTCATTGACAAATTCAGACATAAAGCAAGAGAAGGAAAAATTTTAACTGGTTATCTCACAGTTCCTATGAAGGTTTTCTTTTATAATCCATACTTACGTGGTGTACAGAGAATGTGTTTTTGTGCATTTGCAATGTGTTTACCTCTGAAGTCTTCTTCCTAGTGCATTTTAGAAAAGAACCTGTATTTGTCTAGATAAGAATTGCCAGAGTTCTTGTGCAGCCATTTTGTAGTAGTTGGGAAACTGAATTCTCTTTCATGTGTATTCTGGACTGGGCTACTTTATGGACGTATCTCATTGAGTACTTGACTTTTGCTATTTTACATAGGTATCTTATCTCAGTTTCTAATTTTAAGAACATCTGTTACTTCCTCCCCAAGGATTTTCCCACCCACTTGCTCACTGTTATCTCAAGATATAAAGGTTCTGCTTTTACATTCTCTTGCTTTTATCTTAATATCCTTCTTCTAAAAAATTTGTATTTACTTTTGATAACTCTAAATTGATAATTTCCTCTTAGGTTAAATAAACTCACTTGTTACAACTTATAATTTTCAATGTTACCTGCAATACACCCAAATATTACATCAAAAGGAACAAATTAGGAACACTTTTCTAGTATTACCGGTGTTTATTTACAGCCATACAAGCATTCCATTATTGTGCAGTGCCAGAATTTATAGTAATATTGAGATGTTCCATTTAATATCTTTCATTAAAATGTGTCAGAGCATTGTTACATAGACTTATAAACTAAAACAATAGGGCTAATTTAGTAGTGTAAAAAAAAGATAATAAAGATCTATTGAAATTTACTTAGAAGAACTAAAATCCTTGAGAGTCAGCACCAAAATGGTACTCCTGGAGTGAACAACAGTTTTGTTTGTTAGACCTGTGTTCTAAATCCAGTTTTAAATTAGGCAAGTGGAATTATTTGAAGAATTCAGATTACTTTTTGCTGAAAATCTGTGTCCCCATTTGCTTAAAGGGAAATAGAATTCAATGCACTTTGATGGTGAGCAGCAAGATTTTTAAATTTCTCAACATTAGATGTTATAGATACATTCTCAGCATCATGAGTGTTCATCAAGAATTTTCCTTTCTGATTTGGAGGCTGATGGGGTTACCAAAATGGGAGAAGAATTCTTAGAGATTACACTAGTTAGCCTCTGTTTTCTACCAGAAACCTGTGCCCACTAAATGTCAAATCATAGTGTCATTGTGATCTCCACAGTACTTTCCTTTCCCACAACTCTCTGTTAAAAAGAAATAAGTGACTACACAACATCATGAAGAGTCTCTCTGACATTTATAAACCTTACTGCTTCAAGATCTTTGATTTTTGTATAAAGATAGAACATGAAGCAAATAGAATGGATATTTATGAAGTAACAGTGTGTGTGTGTGTGTGTGTGTGTGTGTGTGTGTGTGTGTAGAAGTTTAAACTATACCCTTTATCTTAACAGTGAATATCCTTTAATAGGAAAAGATCAAATCTGTTTGTGCTGCTAATTTTACTATGATATAGTATTGGAGCTTCCTGTTTTCTCTGCACCTTGATTGTGTAATAATTGCTACTGAAAAAATATAAGTCACCATTGTGTGTCTTGGTGTGATGTGATTGTTTCTACTTTACACTTCTGTGTTCTGGAGAACACAATTTAGTGGATTAGCTTCGGAGGGCAGTAGTGAGTCTTAGATTTACAATGAGATTATAGTGCTCCTGATATCTATCTGTCACAATATAGAGCATCTATAAATTAAATTAATATTATGTAATATACCTATCTTGTAAACACTCTTAAATTCTTGAAACCTAATTAATAAAAAGATTTTAAAATTTTTGAGGCTCTACATAAAATATTGAGTATGTAAACAAAAGTAAAGTATGACTCAACATTTCTGGAAATTATGATACCCCAGTAGGATAGTTCTCTCTTTCTGCTATCCAGAGAGTAAAATTTTAATTAATTTTTAAATAACACCTAAGTAGAGTAAACTAAATCTTCAAGTAAGAGATTAAAATTTTAGAGCTGGGCATTGTGGCACTTGTGTTTAGTTCCAGCACTTGGAAGGCAGAGGCAGGCTCTAAGTTCCAGGTCATATTGATTTCCAAAGTGAGTTCAGGATAGTCAGGACTACAAAGAGAAACTATGTCTTAAAACACCAAAAATAAATAAATAAACAAATAAACAAACAAACAAATATTTTAGAATAGTTTCATTAAAAATATCCACTAAATATTCTATAGAGATGTAGTTGTTTTTAATAAAACTTAAAGTACTGAGGTATTACCTTAATAAATATAAAGAATGAATTGAGCCTGTTTAATATACTTAATGTAGCATACTCTCAATTAATAACAACATTGCTGAAATAAAAAAGAACTTTCAAATGCAAAATTTTAATTGCAGACAAAAATGAGCATGTAAAATATCCAAGAATCCATGAGTACCTATAGTCACAACAGAGTGTGAGTGAGTTGTGGCAGCCACCTTGGGAGGTAAATGATGTATCTGTGGCTCTCTGCTCACTGCCTAGAGCAATTGCTGGCTTTTTGAGCCTTAAACCTCTCTCAGCAGAGGAGACACAGGAAACGCCATCCACTCCTTGTCACCCCGCCCCTTCTACCTAATGGTCTGTCATCTCTTGCTCTTAGTTCTTTTTTGGTTTTAACAAAAAGAGTTATATTGTGGACAGGAGCCTGCTGTGTAACTTTCATATCTTTAATTGAAAGCTTGGAGTCCCTGGAAATTTGGGGCAACACAGTTCAGCCATATTAAGATGAAAGTTTGTGTATCATTACTGGTATTCAGTTCAAATGTTGATGTAAACAACCTTTGATTTTACTTGAGTCAATCACCCAACTCTCCAGTGTTCTATTTAACATTGCATTGAACCCAACTGCAGGTACTACTATTCTTTGTTGTTTGTTTGAATTATTTGTTTTAAAATGTATCATGATTTTGAACTGCTGGAATATATTAAAACACGTATTTGATCATGCAATGTTTATTTTTCACAAAGGAAATTCAGTATCTTATGATTATTATAATTTTATTTATTTATTTGTTTGTTTGTTTGTTTGTTTGTTTGTTTGTTTTTTGCTGAATGTCCCCAGTCTTAACAATACTGGCCCATTTGTCCTCACTCTGTTTCATCACTTGTTTCCTATCCAGCCTGTGGCCGCAGGTTCTATAAATCTTCCTCTCAAGATCTTCAGTGTTCTCGTTGTCCAACCCACAGTTTTTCTGACCGAGAAGGATCCTCAAAATGTGAATGTGAAGATGGGTACTACAGAGCTCCTTCTGACCCACCATATGTTGCATGCACAAGTAAGTTCAACTCAGGAAAAGAATGGTTCATATCTCCCCTTTCTATTCATTTCTGACACTCAGTGGAGCTTTACCAAGGCAGGCTTTAAGTTTGAAACTTAGTTTTTAATATTTTACATAATTCCATTAGCAGACTCAGTTAAGTAGCAATGTTAGTATAATTTTATCTTCCAAAAATTAGGAAGCATTTAAGAACATTTTACATATGGCATTTCTTAGAAATACTTACAAGTTATTGGCCACACGTATATAAAATGTGACTAAGAAGTAGTGTTTTCTGAATTAAAATCCTGATGATAAACAAAAGCCAATCCTACATTTTGGTGCTTCAAAATTAATGAATATTTCAGCGACCCAAATAGAAAGCACCCCACTCAATGCTATCAATCAGTCTTGTGTGTATTATAAATGAAATAAGTGAGCTTACTGTAACATGGTTCAAAGGAAAACTACATAAACAATCACTCAGCTTTTTACCTTGGGTGTGCTAACTTTTTTAGTTGCTTAGAAGAAACTGTTGCAAAAATAGACAGTTGTTATCCTGTTCTTGTTCAACATTAAATGGAAAATAAATAAAGCATCTTGTCAAGTGAAGATATTTGGGGTTTGTGTAATTTCTCTAGTAAAGACAGTTCAATGTTTATGTTAAAGAAATCATGGTAGCCAATCTTCTGAGACATAGTCTATATAGTCTATCTTAATATCATATGTAGATGCTATTGTTCATTTGTTTGCATCCATTTTTCTTCTTCTTTTACCTACTTGTTTATTTATTTTTGCCTTCCAAAGGGCCTCCCTCTGCACCACAGAACCTTATTTTCAACATCAATCAAACCACTGTAAGTTTGGAATGGAGTCCTCCAGCAGACAATGGGGGAAGAAACGATGTCACCTACAGAATATTGTGTAAGCGGTGCAGTTGGGAGCAGGGAGAATGTGTTCCATGTGGAAGTAACATTGGATACATGCCACAGCAGACGGGACTAGAGGATAACTATGTCACTGTCATGGACCTGCTTGCCCATGCGAATTACACTTTCGAAGTCGAAGCTGTAAATGGAGTCTCTGACTTAAGCCGATCCCAGAGGCTCTTTGCAGCTGTCACCATCACCACTGGTCAAGCAGGTATGTGCTGTGTGTTTCTACTGAGTTCACAATGTGGGACTGACTGAGTTAGTGGCTCTGGTTGAATGTTTAGTTAATACAACTACACAGGTTTTGCCAACTTATTGACTATTTAACTTTTACTTACTTGTTCTGTTATTTATTAAATGACACTTATTATTTCCGTAGTTCTGGCAAAGGAAGTAAATGTGGATGCTTTCTAGGGCAGTTTAAACTGCTGTTTCAAAGAGTTTTGTTGGAAGTGCTAAAAGAGGAGTGAGAAACTACTGGTCAGCGTAGAGAATAGTATTTCTCATGATCATAATCTACATAACAGTTAAAAATAATAAATGTGGTTGCTGTGCCATCATACGTTTCTTAACCAATTTTTATGCATAGAATATAATTGTTTCAGGATTTTTATTTCCTTTAAAAATGATGACCTTTCTTACAAAAGAAACATTTAAATGGGGGTGGCTTCCAGCTCAGAGGTTTTGTCCATTTTCATTTTGTTGGGAAGCATGGCAGCACTAAGGCAGACCCAGTGCTGCAGAAGGAGCTGAGAATTCTCCATCAGGGACTGCAGGCCGCAGGAAGTGAAATGCCTCAGCTTCTGATACCTCAAAGCCCACCTCGTAATGATATACTTCTTCTAAACATTGCCACACCTTTTCCAAGGTCATACTCCTAATACTTCTATTCCCCACGGACCTATGGAGACCATTTTTATTCAAATCATTACAATGATTTTTGTACTATCTGAAAGCTTTGCTTTTTTGAAATTCACATTAGAGTATTTTAAGTTCATCAATAGATGTAGCATCCTGTGATTGTCCGTAATTTTGTAACACATACTTGGAAAATTTAATGAGTATTTCAAAACAAATGATAATTGTGAACTTGTAGTTTAATCTAATACTAGCTTTCATTAATTTTTTTCACTGATAATTGAAATGCCTTCCTTAGTCAGCTTTTCTAACAGTTAATATGTTCTGAAGTATGCATGTACGGAAGTCAGTTTCAGAGGCGAGACATTTCTAAAACTACCATAAAAATATTATTTTGGAAGAAGTTTCAGAAATTGGAGCTTTTCTTTACTGATGCTGTTGAAAGATGTTGTACAGTTGATATTTAGTAGGTGGAGCAAGGACTAGGTTATCAACAGTACTAAAACAGGCCCTGTATTAGATGATGGGGTTTTGTGAGCATTGCGATATGCTTACATGAAGGTCCTTGTGGTCTTTGGCTGAGTATGAAACCGAACAGGATTATAAGAACAGTCTGATTTAGCTTTCATTTGTTTGATAATTTTAACATCCTATTGCCTGTTTCAATTAGAATTGTATAATGACAACTGCATATGGACTTGTGCTGAGGAATGTGTATACATGCACTGTATATTTTTAAATATGGTCAGTGGAAATGCTATAGTGCTCTGGAAAGCCTTGGGAAGAAATTCTGATAAAAACTGTACCTCTTTTGAAAGAAATGGATTGTTTCTCAAATCTGGCTCACTAAGATTCAGTCAACAAGTGGAAATTGGTGCGAAGAACTTGATTAAGGGTGAACTTAAGATAGCCAGGGAAGAGGGAAGCAAACAAAAGTAGACAGGGGGAAATTGAGCAATGAGGCAGTCTTGTTGGAATCTTCTTCAGCCTCTGGAGAATGATCCCCATATAATGAAGTTCTGTGTTATCCTTTATTGAAATGAATTTTACACTTCAGTGTTTCCCAGATATTGACTGTAAGTTTCACTAGGAAGGAAAATGGTATCGTTTGTCATACCAAAAAAAAAAAAAAAAATCTGATGAAGGGAGGGAAGTGAATTCTGCTTCTTGGCAACTATCTCAGCAGCTGGTAAAATGATTTCTTTTGTCCTTCACCAAGGGGACTCTGAAGACCATATCACAACATCCATTACATAAAATTAAATCACGTAAAAAAAAAAAAAAAAAAAAGCAGGGGAGCAAAGTTCAGGCTCTGTTAGAGAAAGACAATGATCTGACTGGGTCAGTAAAGATTTCCTTGAAGGGCTAGTGGGAGCCTGCTGTTGGGAAATCGGATCTGATCCAGTGAGAAGAGCTGAGTTTTGAGATAAGCAAGATGTTGTTGATGGAGTGTTAATTTTTATATGCTTTCCACAATGCATTTTACCTATTAATTGTAGTTTCCTTTCCCCCTTTTATTGAAAAAAATATTTTTTCCTCTCATAATATGTCTTGCTTACACTTTTGCCTCCCTCTACTCCTACCAGCTTTTCTCCACCTCTCCCCCATCTACTTCTGTCTCCCATTAGAAAAAAAAAACAGGCTTCTAAGTGATAATAATAAATGATAATATAATAAGGTAAACCAACATACACACTGGAACTGGCCAAATCAAACAATGAGAAGTAAAGAAGCCCAAGAGAAGGCACGTGAATCAGAGACCCATCCCTTTTAAGACTCAGGGGGTGCCAGCTCAACATCTCCATATTCAGTGAGTTGTGAAGGTTTTTGTTTTTTTTTTTTTTTCAGGAATGCTGTCAGATTGTGGAGAACAACTTATAGTCTTGGCATATGCCTGAGTTATTTGGGGATTCCCTTGGGCCCACTTTGGCAAATACCTCTATTAGATGTGACCTAATCCCAATACTGGAGGCTTTATTTGGTGAGAAGAGATGGCCAATTGGGGCTCTTTGTCCATATTACTTGGTAGTTCCACTTAGATTGCCTTAAATACCTCTTTAAACTTAATTCTGAAAAAAGAATCAAGACAAAAATAGTATGAAGCAGACATTTTCTGAAGACACGAGCCAGTATCTAGATATCAGTCAGTGTAGGGGAGACGTACTAATGTTCTCTGAGATCTTAGCCTTTTTTCTCTTATTTATTGTAAATTTTATTTTACATGGATGGATGGATGTAATAGCACTCCTATAAAAGTTTCAGTGATTTGTGAAATTTTACAGGTAAAATATTGAATTTAAGAATGTGACTTTAAAGGATCACCAACAAATTTTTTGACCCAAATTATTGCAATTAATTATACTACCTCAGAAATTTCAAATGTTCTTATATAATAATATCAAAGATTCTTCCTTAAATTGCTTTTGTTGTATGAACCATGTAGAGCTTTGTTTTGGGGACTTCCAGTCTCTAGAACTGTGGGAAAATAACTTTAAGTAAGGCTATGTATGGTATGTTCCAGCAGACTGTGATGGTTAGTATAACTATTCATATGTGGAATAATTAGACTTCTTCTTATTTTTAAAGAAAGTATTTGTTTTCTGTGAACATAAGCCTAGGTAAGGCATCTATCCCTTTGTGTTTCAGGCAAACTGTGAGGGTTGTAGACATTTATATTGTTTATGATTTTCCTCTTCTAAAAAGTTTGAACTTGTTTGGTGAGAGGAATAGTAGAAGCCAAACTAGCCTGCAGGCATGCTTTGTTTTCTGTACCCAAGGCAAGATGATTAACTTTCTGGTGAGATACAGAGGCTGTACAGTGATGCTGCCACAAAATTCTATACAAATCACTTAGGAATTTTTGTTTCAGTTTTCAAACTTAAAAAATTTTGTCATATTCTTGGTAATTTTAATCTAGTAAGTCGCACATGATTAAGAACTAAATGCTGTATACAATATTCCTGGGATATAATTTTATAGCCATATTTTAGAGAATTAAATTTGTAACTTACTAAATTAAAACCCTTCTCTTAAACAAAACCTGGATTATTACCCTTGAACAGTCCATAATAATAGTATTATGTACAGTAGTTCTTACACTATGTATTACTCTTAATAGAAGGTATTTCATTTTGCTACTGAAATTTTATTGAGACAAGGCATTAGCCAACTTAAGTGCATGCCATAAAACAATATTTACAAAGGTTTAACCACTTCAGTTTTAAAGTAAAAAAGGAAAATTCACTGAAGTGAGAAATAGAAAATTGGTTTCACTAAAATGTGCCTGTTTTCTCTTTCCTTTTAAGGAGAAAAAATCAGAAAATCATGTTCATTTAAGGACCTAAGTTAAATGTGCAAGAAAAAATTTGCAGGATATAATCTTAGATAGATATCTGTTGAATTCATACTAAATAATTAAAAGTACTAAAAATAACAGATTTATTACTATGACAGTAATTCAAATGCAAAATAAAGCTTCTAATGTGAATTAATTTAGAAAGTTTTTTGTTACTCAGATTTGGACCAAATCAGTTTGGTCCATATCAATGATTATTTTCCAGTGTACAGAAAGCTTTGATGTGCTATTTATTAATCTGTTCTAGTGGACCCAATTGTCAAACCATTTCTATTACTAAAAAGTCTGGAGACAGACTTCTTTTCAGATGATGAAAAGTCAGGAGTTGAATTTCTTAAGCTGTTTTTACGTGAATGAATATGCAATAGTGAACAGGTAATGAGGATGATAAACTCTTTGACCTGTGTGTTAGTGGAACACAGACAGTTCTTTCCATCTCCAGTTTCTATGCACTTCCCATCTCACTGATGTATGCCACTTGAATTCCTGGACCTACACAGTGGCATCACCTTGAGAACAGTAGGAGATGGTCTTTAAATCGAACAGCATTTAGTTGTTCTATTTCATATCAGTCTACTGAAATAAAGGGTAAATGTTGATTATTTTATTCCTTGCTTTGTTGGTGATGAATTGAAGCAAATTTGATTCAGACAAGCAATCTGGTGGAGTGATGCAGAGGTATCTAGAAAACATCTGTACTTATCCACCAATGCAGTAAATTAGAGGTACCTAGAAAAGACATTGATTCACGGGGATTATTAACAGTTCTAACCAACTGATCCAAGTAATAAGGTAAAGGAGAGAACACTATCAAGATCTTGCTTCTCAAATCTGTCAATTATAAGTGCAATAGGCTGATCTTTGCTTGTTTAAATCTATTTTTATGACTTTGTTCTTTTAGAAGCTATGGACAGAATCAATTAAGAGGTGAAAGATCCATGAAAAATTATCCAACTTTCCTGCACTTCATTTACAAAGAGGTCAATCAGAAAGGATGAGATAATTGCTCCATCCTAACAAAATTAATCTTGGACACCCAGGGCAGATGATATATGCTCTGTGACAAAATGTGACAGAGATGCACATATAAACCTGAAGATACTTGTCCTGTTGCAGACAAGAACCATAGAAGAGGTGTGTGAAAACAATCATCACAGGTTTCAGACATACAGTTCTTAATTATTCATTGAATGTTAGCATCAGATAATTAACATCCCTAGTTTTAATAATATCTGGTCATTAAATTCAACATATGTAAAGATGCAGAACATTCATCATAAGTTCCACAACGATAATTATATATGATAAAAAGCAAACACTGGATTAGTAATTGCCACTAATGTATTTTTCAAGTATTTTCAATACTTTTAATCACAACTATTAACTCTCGATGTGTCAGGCTATAGCATGTATAATTTATTTTACAGACTTGAACATTAATAACAATAGACACATATACATGACAAAAATTCTTTTAGAACCCCCAATGTTAAGAACTGTGAGAATCCAATATTGCAGGATGAAAATATAAATGGAATAGCATCTGGGATACATAGCAAGGCTGGCACTGCAATGCCAGGAAGGGATGCTTTTTCCCCCCAGCCAGCTACTGATAGATTCAATTGTCTTAGGAGGTCATTCAAATGGAGACAGAAGGAAATCTATTGGAGTTGAGCATTTGGAGCTGTGAAAAACAGTTATGCTGGGAAATTTGAGGTAGAAAACATCATAATCCCATTTCCACGGTCAGAAACAAATATGCCATGGCATATGCAGCAGGCATGCTTGGGTTTGCCTGAACTGAATTGTAATAGATTGCTTTTTTATGCTGATTTCATACAACATTTATCAACCTGCTAAAGACTGAGACAGAAAATGAATCTGAGTTTTGTTTGGAAAGAAATGGCTGCTGTTCTTTTCTAATGCATTATCATAACCTTGTTTTCTCCTTGTCTTGACATTTCATTCTATTTTCTTACATGCCTGACATCACTAAGAACCTAAATTTAGCCTCACATAAATTTTATTGTTGAGAACCATATAATATCACAAAGAGGGGTCATAAAAAGGAGAGATGTTAATTCTATAAAGAAAAACTCTACACATATAACCACCTCTCCTGAAATATGTTATCATTCTTAATATTGAATGCTATAAATTCAGTACACATCTCATAGGGAGACGTGGTCTGTAACTATACTTAAACATCGCTATAGATATTAATATAGCTTGTGGTTATATACTGTGGTTTTATTGTACATTTTGTTTTCCCCTTTCTTTGTTTTCCATCTTTTCCCATGTATTATAATTTGTGCGCCATAATGCTGGCTCACCTGTTTTAAAATGTGGAGGGATTTTGTTGACTGCATATTTGTGTGATAGTGGTAGGGATGGTTACATATCTGTGTGGTAGTAGTTGACACTATCTAGACTTGATCTTGAGGACAATGCACACATAAACACACACACAGACACACATACCCACACCTACAGACACACACACACATATACCCACACCTACAGACACACACACACACACACACACACACATACACACACATGCATGTGTGTGCGCGCGCATGCACACTAACCCAGATAATTGGCTAAAACTTTTGAAATATTCTTGCTATTTTCAACATTTGTTATACTGAACAAACTTTATTTTCTCAGTTAGTCATTTTTTTTCATTTTACGATATTTATAATCAGAATACCATGAAGATACTTCAAGAACCCTTGGTTATTAATGTAACTTTTTTGCTACACCTGCTGTACTAAATGCTGTCATGTCAGAAAAGTTACTGACTTCCTTTATACTTCTGCCCAACTATTTTGTAGTTTCATTTCTTTTCAACCTTAAGTAAAAATGGATAAGTGGGTAGTGATTATTGTATCCAGATGACTCTTCAGTCTGTTTTACGGACAAACCTCAGCTAATCTGCCGAAGCTAGAGCAGTTGACTTTATATTTTGTTTGAGATTAAGTTACTAATAAGGGCCCTTAGTGGATGTGAAGAACACTGTCTTCCAGAAAATTGCTTGGGTGTTTGCTGAGCCTATTCCAACTTTCATCCATAACCTTCAGGAATGCAAAGCTGTAGATAGGTGCTTCTGAAAGAAAGCATCAGAATCTTTCTTCCTTTCTTTCTTTCCTTCTTTCTTTCTTTCTTTCTTTCTTTCTTTCTTTCTTTCTTTCTTTCTTTCTTTCTTTTTTTTTATGGTTTTACCTTCGATGCTCCAGATCAAAGCACTGTACCTGTGTTTCCTGTTGAAAGCCCTTATTGTCTGTCTGCCTCTGAACTTTCCTATTCCAGGAAGTAGAATCCTATTAAATTTATCTTTATGTAAAACAACTTAGAAAATATCTTCATTAAAACTAAATTAAATATTTATGTTTAGCCTTTTAAATTTCTGATAGAACAGGGCAAAATCTATCTTGATTGCATTATATTTTAGAAACTTGAAACATTTTTGTGTAGGGAAAGATGGAATTTTTAATGTATTTGACTTCAGATTTTTACAAGTTGTAATTTAAATTATAAAAAATTTAGAAGACCACACAATTATGTGTTTATGAAAGTGAAACATGTTTATAAAATATGTTTACAAAAATTATTGATTTGTTTTTTTGTGGTATCCATGCCATATATATATTTTTATTAAGAGCAGTTTTTTTTAATGAATTATGCTATCTACCAGTTACGTAAATTTCTTATACAGGATCAAGTGTGTGACGTTCTTGACTGCAGTCAGTAAAAGAAAGATGTACTTATTATTTTGAACAGGCAAATGAGTAGCCCATTAAACTACTTTTTTCCAATATCTATCACTTAATTGAATATTTTGTTTCATTTATCAACTCTTAGGTGTTTAATAAACATGGGTAGGAGAATTCAACATGGAAATTAGATTTAGCATTCTTCTGGGAAACTGAAATTACCCTGCAACTATTATAAAAAATTGTTTTTTATTGTCTTTGGGATGTAAATAAAAATATTGACAGTAAAGAATTAACAGCACATCCAAGAAGACTTTATTTAATAATAATGATGGAAACAGTTTTTATGCCATTCGATATATCTAATTTATAACTCTGTTTGATTGCCACAGCATGCCTTTCATCTGTAAGAATTGCACCCTAGGGAGTAGTCAACTTATTAATTCATCACTTGCCTTTCTTTATGGTTGCAAGTCCCTTTATAGTATGAGCACAGAATTTCACTCTTTTCAGAAAGCTGCCAGCCAACTGGTTCCAGTCTAGCTGACCTTTTGTTTGTAACCATGATCCTAATGGTTTTCCTATTGGCTTCTGTTTCTCATAGATTGCATTACAATCTACCCCTTTGTCTTATGATATCTTGAAGGGGACAGAACAGCAAAAGTGAACTGCACACCTGCAATTATATAGCTTTAAAAAAGAGGACAGACCTGATTCAAGTTAACCTGTAGGCTTTTTAAAATGCTTTTTGATTTATCTGTCACTTGATCCATCAGCAATGAATAATTTTCATGGAAGGTGCACTTTAATTACATTCCCATTTGACTTGCATTATCAACCCCTATCTAGGTAATTAATCTCACCAAGTATCCAATTTCAGCCTTTATTGCTGGCAGGCAGACCTTCTGAATTATGTGTGCTTGAATGGGTCTTGGGTCTTTTCACCAAGCAGTTCCTGAAAGAGATCTGAGGCTCACCAAATCCCAAAACTGCGCCTTAGAATTTTTTCTTGAATAAGTAATGCGAGTAAATTATACTTAGTATCACACATACATATCCACAGCTTATAGATTATTGTAGTACTTAAAGTTAAGATAAAATTAGGTCATGTCTCCCTCCTTGGTATACCCATAGTATCTGTCACTTTGTCAGTGGAAGATGTGTGCTGTTAGTAAGTACAGCTAACACGTATATCCATCCGCTGATCGACGTTGGATAGTAATTGCCAGTAGATTATTTTACTTTAGAAATTTGATTTTTCTGAATTAATTTTTAATTGGGTTGAAGATAAATAAAAATTATAAGGACTTACAATTACCTTTCTACTTTATATTGTCATATTCTGTTTCTTACAGTTTTCCCTTTTCTGAGTTTAGGTACTTGACCTTCAGACTAACTTTTGGACTTTAATTGCTTAATTTCCACCCTGACTAATGACACAGATGGTTTTAATATTTAGGTTTTCATGCACATAAACACACAAGCCCTCTGAAATACTTAATTGTCTTTTTTTCCCAAAGACAGTTGGACAGTGATGGGTTTTAGAGTTGGGAATTATGTAGTATTTTACTTCTTTATTCAGCACGCTTCAAAAACGTGGAGAACTCCTTGGAAATAAATCAGGGCATGGAGGAGAATAGGTCGACTCTGAAAGTGCTCTAGGTCCATAACATGATTTTAAGGGGCAGATTTTTCTGTGCAGACGACAAGGCTCTGTGATCATCAGGGTACTACAGACATTAATGTGAAGGTGTCATTCAGGAAATCCTGGGAAGACAGGGCTTACAATGGTTTGGGAAAGACAGTTCTTTCCCGTCACATACACAGTTATCTACAGAGTGTGAGCTTTGAATACTTGAAATTCATAATCAGATGTGAACTTATATGAAAACTGAAAATTAAATTTCTGTCTATATTGTGTGGGTTGAACCATTATTTGTAGTTTATATATAGGGTACAATTACAACTTATTTAAGTTTAATGACCCCACATATCTATCTGCATCCCTAACCTACCTCATGACTCCCTGCTTATGGTCTACACAAGACCACAGATTATGATTATATTTATAAGATCAAATACCACACCACTTAATATATAACTTTATTTCAATCTTCTAATGTGTGTATAACTTTAATTGGAGCATTTTAATGAAACAGTTGCACAAAATTTTAGCATATATTTATGCATTCTTAAAACATTTAACATCTCCTTATAAAAATCTTATTTCTTCCTATACCAAACCCTGCTTCCCTTTTTGCATTTGGAATCAGTTTTTCTCTGTTTTACCTAATTTAATTCAATATTCACCATCCCAACTATTTCTGGAGAAAAATTAAATTATTTGTATATTACTAAATATTATCATAAAATTGTTTACAACTACAAACCAGAACCAAATGCAGTTGAAATTGGACAGATATGTCATTCTAGGTGATTTACTATTATTAATTCTCAGTAAGGTTTGCATATAAACATATTCACACTCATGCACACACATCTAATACATTTATTTTATACATTTTGATAAAAATTATTTCCCTAGAATATATTATCAGCTTATACTTCTAATAATCAATGCACAATTTTATATATATTTTAAACTTGTGTCATTATGGTGATATGTTTTGGAAACTTTAAATCATGAACATGTAATCCTTAAGTAGTCGTTTTTTATTCCTTAGAACACCATTTGAATCGGAATATGGACATTTCATTGATATTTATAGATAAAATAATTTAAGTAAAATACTAGAATTTATGTAGTAAGTCCACAGGATCTTGATTAGGATTTAAGAGACAGGATTTCCTTCTGAGTTATTTTCTTTTCTTCCATATATTCTTTAGATGTGCTTTTTTTTTTCAATGCATTTTCAGCCTAAAACTTATTACTTTTGTTACTGAGGCAGTAAATATCTTGAGCTGAGATTATAATTCCTATGCAAAAAATAAGGTCAATTTCCATGTAGTAGTGCATCCAACACAAGATAGATCGTAGAGATACAGTAGACAACTAAGCCACTGGGTTTAAATCATATGTATGCATTTCAGGTTAATCAATTGATTTTTGAACATGGGCAAATAACCCAATTTATATTATTAGTTAACCACCATATTATGTGACCTGCTATGCATTGGTGGCACTAATATGCCAGAATGGATTTTTGGAAAGTCATATATCTATAACTGTGGCAAAGCAGAATCTTGTTATAATTAGTAAAATAATGCTGATAATTTTATTTATGGTTAAAGTTGTCTTCACTATCCTAATATATAACCCTTTCAGTAACCTGGATATAAAATAATTATAAATTACTGAATATTCTTTGAGCAAGTAATGCTAATATTTTCCTGGTATCTAAACAAAACATTCATACTCCATAAAATCCAGAAAATAATAGAGTTTTATTAGATATAATTGATTGCAAAATGGCATTATCTCTCACTAAAATAGTTTCTCAAATGATTTTTTAAAGATTCTAAGTATGTATGTATTTTATTTCAATTATCTTGACAATTAAGTTGTGTGATAGATATTGTGTTCTTCATGATACTGCTGGATAAAGTGCATACATTTTTATACATTTTAGTATTTATATAATTAAAGATGAAGTTTATTAATCTCTTCCTGTAGAAATTTAGCATACATACCATGCCATATTATGTATAATTTACCAGTAGAATACAGGAAATAATATACCTTTCTACACAATTTGTATTGTATTTTGAAGGATAGATAAATGACATTTAATGACAGTGATATTAGAGGAATGATAGTGAAAAACTTCTGAAGATTAACAATCTGAGCTTGTTTAGATTTGTATTGTTTTTCCTTCAAATTGTATTGATAGTTCAAACTGACTTGGTTTTGTTTTTATCCCTATTGAATATTCAGACAGTTAAAATCCTTGAGAAGTTTATATATTTGAAAACATGTATATTTGAATTTAAACCTCACTCATAGTCAGATTATAATAACTATTATTTGATAGACTCTAGTCTATGATTTGATATAGATTCTCCTAAGGAGAATTTATTAATATTCACTTTCCTACTTCTATCTGAATTTACAAGGTACCTAAAAACTGTTCTTTTTCATTTAATAAATTCAGGTGGGTTCTAGTCTTTATCTGTTGACCAAAATTAACCTTTCATTTGCAGGTTTATCCGCATGCAACTTTCTTACACTTTCAGAGTGCAAAGTTACGGAGCTAAAGTGTGCAGTTACCCTAAGAAACAGGAAAGCTTAGAAATGGATTCCCAGGTGCTCTTTGGATTTTCAGGGCATAAGAAAGGCAATGGGTTTAAACTTCCCTTTACATAGAAAATGTAAAGGGAAATGATTGGTTTGTGACTCCTGCCTTGTCCTACAATATTTACTTCTCCTCCAGAGTTGCTTCAAACTCAGAGTTGTATTTTTGAGATCATTGCTAAGAATAACAGAAGGCCTGTCTGTGATACTCTTATTATTTGACATGAAAAACATAATATTTTCTATTTACCAATTCCTGATGAGAGAAATCTCTCACCTACTGAAAAAATTTTTTAAAATAGCTATTTGAGATTCTTTGAAACAGATTTCCCAACTACCAACTTTGCTTTTCCTGTCTCTACATTTATTTCCCTGGCTTGTCTTGTTGGTACGATTTTTTCACATGATCACATTCTTAGGCTTTCTTGTTATTTTTTCAGTTCTTCTCATTCAGTCCAATCCCTCCTTTCTCTTCTGTCCCATATTTACTCTCTCTTTCTTTCTCTTTTCCTTCCTTGCTGTGTGTTTTAGTAGCAACTAAGTTCAGAGGGCAAGGCTTATTTACAACACAGCCTATATTCTAGTATCTCAAAAGTCGGTTGTAACTGGGGAGCACAGAGCCAGCGTATTATGGAAGGAAATTTGTTTCTTTTCTTAAATTAATTTTAAAAATTTATTATTATTATTATTATTATTATTATTATTATTATTGAGAGAGAGTCGGAGGAGAGGCGGGCATGCCACTGCACCTGTATGCTGTTAAAGAGAAGAACTCCCTGGAGTCTCTTCTTCCTCTCATCCTGTGTGAGTTCCAGAGATTGGACTACCAGACTTTGATCCCAAGTACTTTTACTTTCTGAGCCATCTTGCTGGCCAGAATTTATTGGTTTGTGACCCCTGCCTTGTCCTCTGATACCTACTTCTCCTCCTGAGTTGCTTCCAACTCACAGTTCTATTTTTGAGATCATTGCTAAGAGTAACAGGAGGCCTGTCTGTGATCCTCTTATTATTTGACATGAAAAACAGTAATATTTTCTTTTTGCCAATTCCTGATGAGAGAACTTTCTAACCTACTGGACAAATTTATACAAATCTGAAAACTTAAAAAAAATACCTAAATGTTTGAGACTCTTTGAACAGATTTCTCAACTTCCAACTTATAAAAAGTGCAATGCGGCAGAAGGGCCAAACTGGTTTTATATTCGGAAAAGCTACTATTTTTACAGGTAGAATTGCTCAAAAGCTTAAGGAAAAAAAGTCTTATTTCTAATCTATATTCCAAAGAGTAGAAGTGTCCTTTTGTTACTACTCAGTTAAGTAAATGTGTTAATACACTCACTTGCTGAAAGACCTTATGATTCCGACCTTTGGGAAATGATGTGCAGTCCATAGAACCTTGCTTTTGAGCACTGGTAATCTTTAACAATATTGAGTAACATTATCTGTGAAAATTGTCCTCTAGTGTTCTGCTTTTCTCATGAGAGAAAAGTGAGTCTTTAAATTGTGCATTTGATTGCAGTAACATTACACTCTCAAATTTTAAAGACACTTTCTTTGAAGATTTTCTCTATAGTGATTGTGTTCCATCCAAATACAGTAAATGATAGAATGGGTTCTTTAAATGATTATTTATACTTCACTATGTTTTTTTTCTCTAACCACTCCAAACCCACACCCCTATAAAATGCAAACCAAAGATCAAGTGAGCTGACTTAAGTCTCTTTGTTATATCTTTCCTATGCTGTTTTTATTGCTCTGACCATCCTTCAAATATATCCTAAAACATTAAATTAGAAGGAAATCATACAAAGGAAGAACTTGCTATTGTGTACTTGAGCATATTGGAGAGATGTTATTGGGGTAAAGCTATTCCATTCTGTTCTTACAAGGTGACTCAGTTTTGTGAGAGCTGGACATTTAGCTGCCCTTGTGGCTGTCACAGCATGTTGACACCACATGTTTAGGCCACTGTAACATACAGCTTATGAGTAGAAACCAGAAAGTTCATATATGCTCTATATTTGCTTAATTTACTGATGCTAAATTCCTCACAAAATTTAAGGAATATTCCTCTGGTTGTCCTTAACAGTCAAGTGTATTGTTGGATATAAATTGTGTGACAAATATTTTCTCTCTTATATTTTAAAGGTTTATAGTAGGTGAAAATTTTGAAGTTTTTTTCAACATTTTAACTGATTTACTCTTTTTAATAGGTGATTTTTTTCATCAATTTATTTGTTTGTTCATTTTACACCCCATTGATAGCCCCACTATCTTCTTTCTTCCCTGTCCCAGCCACCCACCTACTTCCCTCAACTCCCCCTTCCCAGGGTACAAACTCACCCAGGCACAACAAGTTACATCAGGACTAAGTGCCTGCTCTTCCACTGAGGCTAGAGAAGGGAGCCCTGCTAGGGGAATGTTATCCAAAAGCAGGCAACAGAATCCAAGTCAGAGACAGCCCCTGCTCCAATTGTTAGGGGACCTTGAAGACCAAACAGACCATCAACTTCTTATATGTAGGGGGACTAAGTCCAGTCCATACCTGCTCTTTGGTTGGTGTTTAGTCTCTATGAGCCCCCATGGACTCAGGTTAATTGGCTGTGTAGGTCTTCTTGTGGTATCTTTGATTCCTACAACTCCCACAAACCTTCACCTAACTCTTCCACAAGACTCCCTGAGTTCTGCCTAATGTTTGGGTATGGGTCTCTGCATCTGTTTCCATTATCTACTGGATGAAGCCTCTCAGATAGCAGTTATGCTAGGCTTCTGTCTGGAAGCATAGCAAAGTATCATTAATATTGTGAGGGACTGGATCTATTCCATGTGGTGGGTCTCAAGCTGTGCCAGTCATTGGTTGGCCATTCCCTTAATCATTGCTCCATCTTTATCTCTGAATATCTTGTAAGCAGGGTGACTTACGGGTCGAAGGTTTTGTGGATGGATTAGTGGCCCTCTCCCTCCACTGGAAGTTCTGCCAGGCTGGGAAGTGGCCACTTCCATCTTTATTTCATCCACTGCTAGGAATCTCAGCTAGGTTCACCCTGATATCTTCCAAGGAGCATACCCTCTCACAGGTCTCCTGCTTTTCAGAGATGCCCCCCATCAGATCCCTTCTCTCTCCCAGGCCTCTCTCTTCTCATCACCTTTCTCACCATACCTGATCCCCACCCTTGTTCCTCTCCCCACACACTCTGCCACTCAGTTCCCTGTCTTCATTCATTTATGATATCTATTCTATTTCCATTCAGAAATAGATTCAAGAAATCTCCCTTGTACCCTCCTTATTACTTAGCTTCTTTTGGTCTGCAGATTGTAGGATGGTTATCTAGTACTATATAGCTAATATCCACTTATAAGTGAGTACATACCATGTGTTTCTTTCTGAGTTTGGGTTAACTCTCTCAGGATGATCTTTCCTATTTCGACCCATTTGCCCCCAAATTGTATGATTTCTTTATTCTTAATAGCTGAGTAGTGTTCTATTTATTTATCCATTCTTTGGTTGAGGGGACATCTGGGTTGTTTCCAGTTTCTGGCTATTATGAATAAATCCTCTATGAACATAGTTAAGCCAATGTCCTTGTGGTTTAGTTGAGCATCTTTTGGGTAAATTCCCAAGAGTGGTATAACTAGATCTTGAGATAGAACTAGTTCCAGTTTTCTGAGATATCACCAAATTGATTTCCAAAGTGTTTGTACATTTGCACTCCCAGCAGCAATGGAGGAGTATTTCCCTTTCTCCACATCCTTGCCAGCATGTGCTATCCTTTGAGTTTTTGATCTCAGTCAGTCTGACGGGTGTACGGTGAAATCTCAGAGTTGTTTTGGTTTGCATTTCCCTGATGATTAAGGACATTGAGCATTTATTTATGTGCTACTTGACCATTAGAGATTCCTCTGCTGTGAATTCTGGGTTCAGTTCTGTACCCCATTTTTTAATTGGATCATTTGGTTTGTTGGTGTTTCTTTGTAAATTTTGGATATTAGCCCTCTGCCTAATGTGGAGTTTGTGAAGAACTTTTCCCAATCTGTAGACTGCCATTTTGTTCTATTTACAATGTCCTTTGCCTTACAGAAGTTTTTACGTTTCCTGAGTTCCCATTTATTAATTATTGATCTTAGTGCCTTAGCTGATGGTGTTCTGTAAATGTTATCTTCTGTACCAATGAGTTCAAGGTTTTCCTTATTTTCTTTTCTATTAGATTTAGTGTATATGATATTATGTTGAGATCATTGAAAACCTTGGACTTGAGTTTTGTGGAAGATGATAAATGTGGGTCTCTTTGCATTCTTCTACATGCAGACATACAATTAGACCAGGTACTCATGCTCATGGGACAAACATTTTACCACCTGACCTACCTTATATGAGTTTTTGAAATGTAAATATTATGACTAAAGATCATCAAATTTGTGTTGGATGGCAAGGATAGTATCTATGGTTTTTTTATATTATAGTAACAAACATATATTGCATATCTTTCATATACTATATACAACTCCAACAAGTCATCATTGTAGACTATCAATAAGATATAATGGAATTTTACTATCTTGATAATTTCAATTTCATTGCTGAAGAGAAATATGGTTTCTTTTAATTTTCCCAAATATCAAGAAAAATATGTTAATTCATAGTTTTTTGTGGTAATAGTTCTTTATATCTTGAGAGGACATAGTTTTATAAAAAATAGAAAAATATCATTTTCCAGATGATATTTTTATAAGGCCTGTTAAAAACTTTCCTTTTAGAAAACTCTAATTCTGGGTAATATGTATATCACCAATTATTATCTTATCTGGCTCACTTCAGGCTCATTACTCCTTTCCTTATTGTGCTGCTCTTTTTTTTTTTTTTTTTTTTTTTTTTTTTTTTACTATTCCATAACTAATGGTAGTGCATCTTGCAAATCACAGGAGCTTTTTTAAAAAAATATATTTATTTCATTGCTTTTTCTTAAAAACAAACAAATAACCAAAAAAAACCCAGAATTTTTTATGTCCTTCATGATGCCTAGTACTTTAATAAATCCTTTGAAATTATAAATACCAAAGAAACTGTAAAAGTTTAAATAGAATTCATGTCTCACATTTGATCAGGGCAAACAGCTTATGTTACAACTGTAGACAGATAATACATCACATGTGTGGATGATTGTACTGCACATTAGCTGAAAACCTCATGCTATTCTAATAGGAAAACCAGAAGGAGGGCTTTTTTTTTTTTTAATAGTATTTCTTGAGTATCCCCATATGTTCTTGAAGTCAGAGAAATTAAGCCTGGAGTTACATTAAAAAGTTTCAAGGAGGGTGTTAACTCTTTAATGACTCAATAGCAATCAAATCTGCAGCATTTCTTTTAGGAACTATATGATTCAAAATGTAGGAAGTAGCTAAACAAATTGCCAAGGAAGAGAGGGCCCATGAAGTGGCTGGGGAAAGAACAACAGGACAGGACGTGGGTCTCTGGCCCTGTTCAGCATTCCCAGGTGGTTATCTTTTTCCGTCCTTGTATTTCAGGATAGTCTTAAGTCTGAAAAAGTCAATTCTGATAAATATGATGCTAGTCATAATGGAAATCATTTGAATAAGGGCACACATCACAATTTATACTACTTTTATGTTGTATTAAGTATGAAGGTGAAACATGCAAATATATTCATAGTTGTCAGGGAAGGAAATGAATTTGTGTCAGACTTTTAACCTTGATATTTGTGATTTTATTCAGAACACCCTTGTTCTAATGCATAGCAAAGCCACAAGGATACAGCATTCGGTGCAGAATAACAGAAATGACATTTTAATGTAGTTCTTTGGACGATGTACAACAAGTTTGCCTGTCCTTAACTGTACAGGGCTGTTAACTGTTTTGTTTATGAAAACTTACTTTTGTGAACAGAAATACAAATTATGATTCGATTAGCATTTTTATATTTAAGTTAATTGTTTAAACCTTTTTTCTACCACAGTGATGATCAAACCTGTTTTTAAATGCTAGATTTAAAATATATTCTATATAATATTGTATTCAATTATACAAAATAATAAAGTATATTAAATAGAAAATATAAAAAATATATAAATATCTGTGAAGTATCTTTTACTTTTGCCTTCAGGATTTAAGCTACAGTGGCAGGAGGAACATAAAGTCAATAATAGTGTTTAAAGAAATTCATTTATTTTTACTATGAACAAATGTGTCATTATAGCACTGAATAAAGCCTTATTAAAGTGACAACTATGCATTTATATAGAAACTGAAAATAATTTAAACTGTAAGCTACATAGCAAAGAAAGAAATGGCATTTTCTGATGTTCTCCACATTCAGGCCTAATTAAAGATTTCATACAATAAAAGACCTGGTTTTGCAGGGTTGGTGTTCATGGTGTGTTCTCTTTACAGTGACAGCTAGTAGACGTGTAACTGCTAGAATTAAGGTAGGAGTCACCATGGTCTGGCCTTGTGGCCCATAGCATGCATGAAACTCCAGTACCATAACGAAAGAGCTATTTTTTCCATTATGATGCATATTTTATTACATTTCTATTATTCATTCATTATTTTTTCAGATATTTTGACTATTTGGCCCTGTTTGGATTAGTTCTACTCGGCTCCCTCCAGGCCAAGGACTTCTCCCCTGGTCTGCTGACCTTAACCTAAAATTAGTGAGGCAGTTCACTTTCCTTATGTAGAAACAAGCTATACTTCAACGTGTGGACATAGTAAAGTTCCTTCAATGTCAGATTCCTAACAGAGTAATTGAAAAGCAGTTGTGTACTATGTATTGCTTGCAAAAAAATGAATTGGTAAATGATTTCTCTTAAATTATGTGAAGAAATGAAGCACACTGTTGTCTGTTTGCTTTCAGGCAAAGTTGTATAATCAAATCTTGTTCATTCAGTCTTTGCTTCAGGATCCAGAAGATGACAGGATGGTTTCTGATAGCCAACAAATAATATAAAACTGCTCCTTGGAAGAAATGATTATTGATTAGCAGGGTATACTGTGTAAAATTGTTTTCTATGCCCATAAAGATTACACTGTGGAAGGTCTTGTATGTGTTGCCTCATTACACATTCCATTTGAAGTAATTCTTATCCCTGGTTGTTTTCATCGTTTTGTTAATTCTCCATAACCATTTTCAGAACAAAGGAAACATTATCTGTGCAAATGAAGTAAGTTTACCATCTCTTCTGGAAAATGATATCTTTTTCTATGTAATTATTTTTGAAAGACTTGTTATTCTATTTGATATAAGGAGATCCAGCACTTGAATATTGTGTACTTTTTCTTCTAACTTTATAAAGTTTATTTTAGGAAGATGTGTTGTTAAAAGTTACCAAAGAGTTTAAGGATGAAGACACCTAAGGAAAATCCGTTGGATTTCTTAGAAAAAATATCTATCAGTGGATCTCATTAAATATGCAATTTTATTATAGAACATTATTAGAAAATTATTATGGAAAATTATAAAACTAAAGGACATCTCGTAGACCATCTCTGCTCGTTACTTTTCCTGAGATGTGGTGGTGATGCCCATTCTGTAGGGTTGACTTGTACATCCTTTGAAAAGTTATATCCTAGCTGTAAAAGGCACACTGCCATCCATGGTGCTAATTTAACACTCCAGCATCTCTAATACAATTGGAAAGTTTCACATATATGTACTTTTGATTGTTTCAAAAAGAATTGACTTGCTGTGCCTAATGTAAAATATTCATTCTATTTACCATCACTGTAGAAATAATTAATAATTAATTAAATTATTTATCAGTATTTATATTATAGTTAATTGTTCAGCAGTGTTAATCCTTAACCTGCCATTATAAATAAACACACACAGACACCTGATGGGTTTTAAAAGTCTTACCCTACATTGTGTAATCTTAGCCCATCTAAGATAGCTTATAATTCTATTCCTCAAATGAAACTCCATTACACACACATATATATATATATATGTATGTATGTATGTATGTATGTATGTATATGTCCCATGGCCTGCTTTTCTCCATGCTAGACTGATGTTTAAAGCCATGTGGCATAATCTTCTTTCATTTCTAACCCGTGTGTCTCTCTTTCTTCCTCCCTTGGCTTCTTCTTCCTCCCATGAACATCTCTCCCTGCTTCAAAAACCTGTGCACCTTAGTCCCACCTACCTCTCTCTTGGCCCAATCTCAGGCCTCAACATTTATTCAACCATCAGAGACAATGGTTAGCAAGCAAAATAACAGCAAGCAAGCCTTTGGGAGCAATTAATTAACATTTATAATACATTACATATTAATGCATCAAGTTCCTCTTTTTGTCTAATAAAAGGCTATTTTTAGAAACTATATACAGAAATAACCAATATGAAACAAACAGGAAAAACATATATACGTAATGTTTAACCTATGGAAAAAATGAGTTTGTTGCCTGGACAGAATATCTCTCCATACCATTGGAGCATCATCTTCAGCCTTCTGCCCAAGCATATTTCACATACTAATTATGAAGCAGGAATGACTTTCCCAGCCTGTCTTTGCAGAATCAGGCCATTGACTTATTTGTGTTTAAGTTCTAGTCCATCTTTGGACTATATATAGTCTGTTGAGAGAGCAGGGGTGTTTCTGCCCTGTGGAATTATTTCCTGATGGATAGTTTTTGATGTGCATTATCTTCTTCAAAGTCAAATGGAATCTCTCAGGAGCTGACTGTCTCAAGTCAAAGAATTCTTAAAACTATGAAAACATCTTTAAATAGTTTTCTGTATGCCTCTTAAGGTTTTGAAGATGTCTATTGATTTATTTATAAATCTATCTTGTGAACAAGTCCAGGGGATGTGTGTGTGTGTGTGTGTGTGTGTGTGTGTGTGTGTGTGTGTGTGTATGTTATGGTTTCATTTGGGTAGTAGAATGATAAGCTAGCTTAGATGGTCTAAGATTACACAATCCAGGCTAAGACTTTTTACAATCCATCAGGTGTCTATGTGTGTTTATTATAATGGCTGGTCAAGGATTAATACCACTGACTAATTAACTATAATATAAATACTGGTAAATAATTTAATTAATTGCTTCTACACATAACCATTTCACTTTATTCCATTGTGACTTTTTTTTTTTTTGTCCATTCAGTTGTCGTGGTACATAGCAGAAATGCTCAAATTTTAGAGAGAATGTGTGTTGCTAACAGTAGTCAGAGCATCATTGCTCAGCATCTTCATATCCAAGCACATGTCTTCATAGTCTCAATCTTATTTAGCTTGCTGTTCACTAGGAAGAAGATTGCACGTTTGACAACGTACCAGGTTTCACTTTCTAGTTGGGTCAATTTTTATTATATGTAGGATACTATACAGGGAAAAATGTTTTTCATATTATCAAAATGTTTGAGATAAAGTCTATCATTTGAGAAAAATCCAAAATGTTCCAAAGCTTATATAAATTCATTCATACTTTTTAGAGGTTGGAATGTTTATTTAAGGGTTATCTTTTGGTTTTAAAGCTGTACACCAAATGGCTACTTTAAAAAAAATATTTGAATAACAAATAAATCAGTATTGATATTTGTTATAGCTATCTATTTATTAGTTGTGGCATATAATTTTTGGAAGGCTTTTAGAGCATGTGTTGTGTATCTTCCAGATAGCATAAAATACATATTTCTGTATTTTCATTGATGTTCCTTAAAGTCTAGCTTGGATAATAATAACAAAACCTTTCAGCCATGTTTGAAGTAAAAATTGACAATCACAATGCTCATTACTGCTGTTTGAAAGATAATTGCTTTCTGGCTAGTATTTCCTTCTGACTTTGTGTAACATACTCTACAGTTATTTATATTAGTTACATATAATTTATGATTTTACAACAGTTCTGCAGAAGAGAAAATACTCATTTAATTTAGCATAGTTTAAGCTTAATGTAGTAAAAACTGTATTGCTATATTCCCTTCAACTATGTGGATGTCTTAGCTAGCGTTTCTGTTGCTGTGCTAAAACACCATAATCCAAAGCAACGTAGAATACAAAGGGTTTGTTTTAACTTACAACTCTCAGGTCACACACCACACTGAGACAGGATCTCAAGGCTAGGACTTGGAAGCTGAACCTGAAGCCTGATAAGCTAAATGGCTAAAATCCCCAGAAATTTGCATGTTAACGTCTGACAGAGACAGAGGTGAGAAGGAAATTAGAAACTTCTTTGGGAGTATGCTAAGTATACATTGCAATAGTTGCCTCTTGATTGGTACTGCAGTTCACAAGGCAAATATGAAATCTAGTTAGAAAAGTTACAAAGGTTTGCAGTTTAAATCATAAAGCGAATGGACATAATTAGAGATTAGAAACATAAATACATAAAATTAAAAAAATCATATCAAGTGAGAAAACCCAGAGTGATGGACAATACTCAAAAATGGTTCAGAGCAATGGTGAGCAGTAAAACAAGAAGGAAATTTAGAATTTGATGCCACAAAGCAAAGCATTAGTATTGCAAGGAGAAGACAGTGTTGTGCCCAATGATAATGAGGAACACCAGCAGCAGGAGGAGTGAGAGTAGAATTCTGGAGGTCATCAGAATATCTCATGTCTCTTTTTGTCTGCACTAATCCAGAGAATAAATTTGGCTGATATATTGGGTCACAGTCATCACTGAGAACCTGGACTGTTAATACATGTAGCATGTTAACTACTTCAGACAAGTAGATCTTTATGTCAGGTCCTATATGAAGCAATTGACAATTATCTAATTTGAAGCCAGTTTTAAAATGTTTTGACTAATTTGGAAAAAAGAGAAAGAACTAATAATGATCTTCAAAAAATTATGCAGCCTTATGTCTGAGAAAATTCTTACATGCAGTGACAGTTTTTCTCATCTGCCATGATCATCGATTTAATAACTGTTGGGTGCTTTTGATGAGCTTAGCACTCTCCTAAGCAGGGGTGATGAAGTAGTATGTAAGGAAGAAAGGACTTTTTGTGGTATGCAGTGAAATATGATGTACTGTCCTGATATCCTGGGTCCCTTAACTTTTCCATATTATTAGGACTCACACACATTTGCCAAGTACCAGACATGGGATACGAGTCTATTCATAAGCTAGAATCATGCAATACAGTCAGTCTTACAAGATAATCAAGAAAAAATGATTGTACTAGAAGTAAAGGGAAATAAATAGTCCTTGCTTCTCTCTGTAGTCTGGGTTCTACAGAATCTGGATTTTTCTGACCAGTTTTTAGGAGGTAGGAGGGAATGCAGTCTGAAAAATCTGATGAAAATAATTTCTTAATTTAAACATTGCTTCCTATTCTGTCCTCTTGTAATTTTCAGTAAATTCCTGGTAATCACTCTATGTGGATGATTCATGTCATGCTACTCAAATTTTATTCTAAATAAATTCTATTTGTGTGTTTGGTTATACATCTAAGGTGCATAGGAAACTTTTCCCATATATTGTACATCAATAGAAAATTCACTTAAAGTGGTGTTGTTGATGACCAAAGTGATAGTTCAGTGGTTAAGAGCTTTGCCTGCCATTCCAGAAGATGAAGATTGAGTTTTCAGCACCATGTGTCTGTTCACAACCATCTCCCCAGAAATTTGATGTCATCTTCTGGTCTCCATGGGCACTGCACAAGTTTGTGATCACACTGAATTACTTGCAGTTGTCTCTTCAGATGTGCCTTTTGGTTCTACTCATTTGAATGATGTTTATTGTGTTCTCATGGTGTACAGACAATCTCTCAGGGGAACAGACATGGATTCTGTGGACTTTGACTAATGGGAGACAGGGTACCACTTTCTACTCTTTTAATGTAATACTGTGTTTTATTGCCTTGTGAGATTCCTATTGAATGGAACTAAGCTTATGAATACTATTTTATGAAATTAGTATTTGGTGATGGTTGGTGATGTCAGGTGGTTTATAAACCTAGAAATATTATTCCTGAACCATTTTTAGATCTTACTGATGGGGATATATGTCACTGTATCATTTACTCAGTAAATATAGGCGTTATAACTGTGTCTCTCTTGAGCTAGCAAAAAAAAACCATTATTTAATTTTATGTATTTGATAATAACTGCCTTTCTTGTCAAATGCTTACCTTAAGCACATTTTTTCTCATTGATATTGCGTTGATTCAAACCTTTTTTGTAGTCAGATATCTATATCTCTCTATGTATATGAATGGATTGATAGATAGATATAGATATAGATGTAGATTAAATCACATTTGAATGAAAATATAAAATTCTAAGCCAGTTAATTGCTAAAGAATTATATTAACATAGTTGATATTAACCAAATACATATTTATTTTCAACATCCAGATAAATGATACCTCATTTTGTTAGAATATTTCAAAGATTCTCTTCATTTACCTTTACATCTGGTTTTTTTTTGATTTTTGTTTTGTTTTATTTTATTTTATTTTTGACAACAGTTATTAAGCTTTCCAAACACAGTTTACATGAACAAATAATTAAGGAAAACTAATTTGAAAATTAAGTCTACAGATTTACCAATGTCCAATGCTGATTAATGTTCAGAAGGCTCTATAATACTAGAGGTATATATTAATATAAAAGAGCCAGAGATAATTAGCATCATTACGCAGAACTATATAGAAGCCCTTTATGCATTTTTTCCATTTCTTTTTTTTCTTACAAGATTTTTTTCCTTTATTTTTTATTTCTTCAAGTTACATCTCAATCGCAGTCCCCTCCCTATTCCCCCTCCATTCCCACCCTCCCACCCTCAACCCCCCATCCTCTTCCCTTTTATTTTTTTCTTTTAAGTTTAAGGTATATCTTATTTCTCCCTACAGTTTCCCCTTTCAGTCCAACAAATGGCTCTTTCTCTTATAATAACAAATACAATACAGTACAACAGAGGTGATTAGGCCACAGTTATGAGGGTTATATGGCTTAACGTACATTCCCAATGACCAGTCCATATGTATTTGGTACTTGACTTTAACATTCTACTATCTAAACATCTCCATGAGTTTAAAGGTCTATATGTGACTCAACATTCATACTAACTTGCAACACAATTTTAAAAGTATCCCAAATGACTGAAGATCGATGCTGTAATGTATAGAGAGAAAATGGGAACTGTCCAGGCAGCCACAGGTATGTCATTTCTTAGTTTGGGAAGCGGCACGCCCTGTACTTAGTATAAAATCAGATATATTTATCCCTCTCAGGTCTCTGAGGTGGTTGAAGAACAGATAGCTAGAGTCTCATAATTTAATTTTGAGTTGTTTAGGAGTCAAGAGAGTGTTATAGATCTAAGAAGATACCTTCACATCTGTTTTAACCTGAGTACACTAAGTAGTGTGGTAAAGTCAGTAGTAAGTATGCATCATGGAAAAGTGGAAGCACACTTGGGAAGTATTCTGCTTTCCACTGCTTTGGACAATTTTATAATTATAGAAAATTTGGCATAATTGTTCCTAGAAATAGTTCTTTTATGTCAATTCCCCTCATCACTGTGCTTATGTTATCATACAGCTTAGGGCATCTAACATAATTTGGAAGCCTTGCCTGCTTGTCTGGGGACTGGAAGTAAGGGTGTATGTTTCCTTGTGTGCCTCTTGAAATCACTATTCATTCCTTATTTTCCTGGCTTTGCTCTCCAGTCTAGAAGAATGATTCACATGGTGACTTCCTCCGAAATTCTTGTACATGATGCTTTTTTTTTTTTTTTAACAGTGCTGGGGACTGAACCCAGGGAGTTGGGAATGTGAGGAAAGTGCTTTGTCTAGAACTGCTTACCATCTCTTTTATGCACACTTAAAAAAAAAAATGTGTTCACCAGTGTTCTTTGGAGATACTATCTGCCATTTTCATAGACTCCAGTTCCCTAAGTCTGTTCCTCAGGAATGTGTTATAAGTTCTGGAGCCTGTGCCTCTCGCTCCTGCTCTGGCATTGTGCTTCACCCTCATTGGTTCTCATGGCAGGTGATCCTTTTCAAAACGATTCTTCCCCAAGAGAAAAAAAGTCTAGTAGCTAACTGGGTTTGGGAATATTCCTTTGCACTTCTTAAACTAATTTGATTTTGAACTAGAAGACTGTTTAATTACTTGAGATTTCCTTGGTCCATCAGCATAGGTGGGCCCTAATTACAAGGATCTTGATTAAGATGGTAAGAACTTATTATAAACATGTTGTAGCTGTTAGCACATTCATCTTCTGCAAGTGAAGTTTTACTAGGACAAACAATTTTGATGCTTTTTAACTATTCTACCTATTACATTACTTTTGTATTTTATATTTCTACTCAAACATATTAACAAATATTAGTAACAGTTTTGTTTGGGTGAAACCTCTCAAAACTGTTTCTTCTGTTCTTGTCATCCTTCCCCTTCATGGATGGTCTAAAATAATGTCATTGTCTTAAAAGAGACCACCAAAGATACTTGGAGTTAGTTTTGTTTCATGATGAAGCACACAAGAAGGATGTAAGTGGAAGGACTCCTGGAGTTAAGATTTTAATATTTCAGTTGTAGGGAGCTGTCTTTGAAAACACAGCTTTTTATACAAATTTGGTGTGAAAATGTTTGTGGAGCAGATGGAGATCCAGCTGGTAGTATGTATGTTTGTCAGGGTATCTGGCATTTAGCTACATCCAAAAATGCTATCAAACCAAAAGACGCTAAAGAGCAGCGCTGTGTGGAAGCCAGTGGGATCAGCCAGGGGAGAGTTCTTCCGTTTCTGATTCCTAACCTTTTAGGGATACATTTTAACACACATGGAATTTTGAATTTTAAAAATAAAATCTGAGAAAATGTAAATAAAATTGTCAAACAGCTGCCTTTCCAAACTTTTTATTTTTGTAGGCCAAGAAAGGCATACAACCCTGTGTTAAAACGCAGTGTTTAATAGTCTGTATCTCTAAGTGTACAATAAACATGTTCACTTCCCAGGATGTTGTATTCAGTATACTGAAAATCATTATTTTGGCTTCTTTGCCTTAACTGTATGAAATGATAGATGATAATCAGTAAAATAATGAGAAAAACAAGGTGAGCATCCTAAATATGTTTACAAGTATGGTAACCAACTGGATACTAGTGTTTAAATGCTACTGAAGTAAGTGGAGGTTCTGATTAATTAGAAAATGACATTTACTACTGAATCTTAGCTTAGAACACACACATTGTGTGTGTGTGTGTGTGTGTGTGTGTGTGTGTTTGTAATGTATTATACAAATGAGACTATAATTGTTTAAATATAGAGCTTTTGGACAAAATAAATAATTCCACTTAAAGACATTTACCTCATGTTTTTGCTTAGGTTTTCATTTTTTATTAATAAAACAATGATTCGAACTCTTAAATTATACTCACTACAGGGGACCAATTTGTTTTAGTATTGGTATATTTTAATTTTTACTTAGTATTGGGGGTGGTATTCAAGGCAAATGCTCCACCATTGTCTATATCCTACACTCTTATTCACTGCTGATGTCTGAGTCTTATACAAACTTGAAATGAAAGATTTTGCACCTCTTTAAATCCTGAAACTCCTTACAGCATCGAACAAAAATATCTGTGGAATGTTTTGAGGAGCCTTGTCTCAGGAGTCTATTTGCATACTGAACACAAGCAGAAATTTTAATGCTAATATTATCCAATGACTTCATGAAGACAAGTTATAAATATTCAAGGTATAATAAAATCAAGATGTCATTAATGAAAGTCTCTGATTAAAATCTCACCTTATAAAAATCTTGAGCAACCTACTTTAGCATTCTACTGTGCATTCATCTCCATGAGTTTAAAATTCAATGGACTGGACATTGGGAATGAATGCTAAGCCTTATAATTTTCATAATTGTGGCCTAATTATTTTTATTGTTCTGTATTGTATTTGTTGTTATAAGAGAAAGAGCCATTTGTTGGACTGAAAGGGGGAGATGTTGGGGGGAAAAGATATACCTTAAACTTAAAAAAAAAGAAAAAGTATTGGGGGGTGTGAGGGGGAAGAAGATGGGAGGGTGAGACCGGAGGGGGGAGTAGGGAGGGGATAGCGATTGAGATGTAACTTGAAGAAATAAAAAATAAATAAATAAAACTATAAGAAACAAATCTTGAGCAGTAAGGTGCAAGCCCATTAATGAGCATACCCTACTGAGTTAGGAGGAGTTATTCACCAAAAGTCTATTTTGAATCCACGAATATTTATCAGAGAGGCATCCCTCTAGAAATAATAAAAATTGAGAGTCCTTAGGAAGACTCATATTTTATAGAGTAAAGCAAAAATGAAATAAATGAATAGAGTGAAAAAGATAATGGCTTTTGAATCCCAGGGAATTTTTTATTGGGCTATTTTCCCTTTTATACACTATAAGTTAAATATATGTAATATGAATTACATGCAGCCTAATTTATATGTGTATATATTGATCTGTTTTATATGAAAATATTTTTGAGTACATACATCTGTGAGGTATGTCAACCTGTGTGCTTAAGTTTATATCATACCATGCCTGGTATTAGAGTGTATGTATGTGTCACTTTTATTTATCCTAATTAATGAATATTAATTTGATTAAGTTTAGATATGCGGAAATAAAGGCTTAGGGAATTTGAGTAATCCAAATTTGTACAGAGTACAAGCAAGAGTATAATAAAAAATATGGTCCTTTGAAATTTTCTATATTTTTATTTTGTATTAAATGCATTTTTACTTTAATGTATGTACTATATTTACTGTTAACTTTTATTATATAAAAAATTTAGAGGATATGTTTAGATGCCTACCCGAGGAACTGACTAGTTATTTTAACAAATTTGTGAAGAACTGACTGAGTACCTTGAAGAAAAGGTATAGCTGTGTGGATCATGCGGGCCTGAGGGGATTGCTGCTATGAAAGAAAAGGATTTCTATATGTTCTATCTGAAGTCATTTCTTGCCCTTTGGAGCTAGATATGTAAATTCTAGAACACAAGGCAGAATTTTTTTCATTGAAATCTCAGTCTTTCCATTTTTGATGTATAAATTATAAAACAAACAGCATTCTTACCATGTCAAAAAAAACTGATATGAAGGTTAAAAAAAAAAGTATTTTCATTTGTAAGATCAACAATAGGCAGGCATTGCTGACTGGATTCCATGCATGATAGCATGAGAGCTGAGACAGGCAGATATGTAGGCACAAATTTTATTTTTTGGTTATAAGATCAAGACCTTTCCACTGTGATTCTGTGTACATGACCACTAATTAATCTTACCCTTTCCCATTATTTAAATACTTCATTTGCAAAATTTTATTCCAAATCTCATGTTAGTTATTTGTCACAAATATGGATCCTGCGGAGTCACATTCAGGAAATTCTGATTTTACTGATGAATTGGGATAAAACCAATTTTGTCAAGTTTTCATGAATGCTTGTGTTTCTAATTGTTTAACATATCTATCAGATCCTTTCTATTAATTAATTAATTTATTCAAGCTACATCCTGATCAAAACCACCTCCCTCCTCCTTACCCAGGCCCACCCTCCTATTCTCTTCCCCCTCTCCCTCACTCCTTCTCCTCAGATGAGTGGAAACCCACTCCCCACCGCAAACCCACCCGCTCCAGTTCTTCAAGTTGCATCAAGGCTAAGAGCATCGTCTTCCACTGCGCCAGACTTCCATGAATAGGCAACAGAGTCCATTTCACAGACAGCTCCCTGCTTCACTTGCTAAAACATCTGCATGAAGACGAATTCCAATTTCCTCTACATATTGGATCTTTAGTGACAATTTGAGATATACTGAATTACTGACCCATAAAATATGAATTCATGACAGACAATATGTTTTGAAGAGCTTTAAAAAATTTAAATGCCCGTGGCAGCACTGTAAGTAAGATAGAATCCCACTATTTTATGTAGGAGTTTTTGTTTGAGAACATAATATACACAGATTAATTTGTACATCATGTGACATTTTATGGAAGGTTCTTTTTTAATTAATCCAAATCATTTTTCAAACTTCCAATTGGATAAGCTTCTAAAATACCTTAGCTAATTGTGTTGTCTCTAAAACACTAAATAATAACAAATCTGTCTAAGCTTAAATATATTTTTCCAAATTATATTTTCTAATGAATTCTCACAAAATTCATTTATTATAAAATAGAATAACTTTAGTATAAACTCTAACTTTTCCTTCTTTGTACATGTGATATGTGTCTAGCAGTGTTTTTGTGAAAATAGAATATTAGCATGGTCGTTTTATAGGATCTGTTTTGCTAGCTCCATTATTTTATGTATTTGCTAAATACAAAAGTGAATTGCTTGTTCCACTAGTGAAGTTCAATTGCAGTACAAATTATTTTGTGCTAGTGACTATCTTCTTTTAAAATAAACAGACATGTTTGGTTCTGAACACTTTGCCTATTATCATATTATATTACTATGAAATAATTATTTTAGGAATTCAGTACTGAATTTATTACTGATGTTTTATTAAAGTTGAAACAGTCACTCTGCATGCTCCACATTGACAGAATTCATATTGGCCGTAATGTCTGTGATTCCCAATACTGTGATTACAGACATGCATCACCACACCCTCCTTATATTAAAACTTTACTTGAATTTTACTTGTAATTCAGAATGTTTTTCTAAATTTTTTGTTAAGTCTATATAATATTGCAACATGGTGAACCTTCCTGTGGTTAAAAAATAAAATTTATTAAATCATGTCTGAGTGAAATGAAAGTGCCATGAAATTATCCTATCAGGTGTAGTTTCTGTACTTTTGAAAGAAGATTAGCTGATTAGTGAAATGGGTCCATGATTTCTCTCTTCAATGAAAAACTCACTAAGACTACAAAATTTATTCTAGAGATTTTGTCACTGTTCCAGTTTTTATATACTGTGTTTTTTCTTATTACAATGTGTCACCTCATTTAAATATACAGTATATAGGTAAGTTGGTAAGTTACCGCCATGTCTGACTTCTGTCGTGCTGGGGATTCAACCCTAGGGCTTCGCACGTGCAATACAAGCTCTCTACTAAATATATATCCCCATTTATCATTATGTGAGGTCCATAATGTCATTGAACCCGTTAAAAAATGAATTCTTGCAGAGTATAATAGAATGGAGAAATATAATGAAGTACTTCTCTGAAATGTAGGCTTTATTTCCATGTGGATTTGCAGTAGTTATTGATTGCTATTTTTATATGTGTGTGTATGTTCACATGTGTCAGGTAGGCAAGTATGTGTCCATACATGTGTGTAGAGATCAAAGGACAGCCTCCAGTGTTGTTCCTCATGTGCTGTCTCCCATTTTTAGTGACAGCCCCTCACTGGCCTGATGCCTGCCAAGCAATCAAGGCTGTCTCAGCCGCAAGCACTAGGAATTGATGTAAGTGTGTCACTGGTACTATGTTGCACATCACTCCCAACTTCTTTTACTGCTCTTCTGAGGGTCAGCTTGAGATCCTCCTCCTTGCAAGGCAAACATTTTACAGAGTGAGCCATCTACTCAGCCAGTACCATTATCACATTGTCTCCTTGTCAATCTGTGCACTCTCCTGTGAAATTCTGATAAATCTATCTTCAACCTACATATGATGTAGTTGTAGATAGATATATATGTAGATGATATTGATATAGATATAACCCGACCTCTCTTTCCTTCCATGAATACCCACTGGTAGAAATTTTTACTTAGATTACTGCAGATCTCCATTCTAGACACTTGTCCCTTCCTACCAGTTCTGAGTAATTTTATAAAGAATAGACTGCTGCCCTCTTCAGCTCTGGCAGCCACCTACTGGGATTCCCATCTCATGGAAAACAATCGTCAAAGTCTGCCACCTGAGTTGCCCTGTTTCCTGCCTATCTAGCCTCACTACCTGACATCTGTTTCCCACTCAAGTATTGTAGCAAAATCCGTTTCTTTTTTTATCTAAAACACATAAGACAAGTGCACCACCTTTAGATGTTGGCTCTAGCTCTTCCCTCCCTCTGTGTTACAGCTATCTTCCACTTGTTGTCTGCTTAGCTATTGCATGTCCTTTGGGTTATTGTCAAAAGTTCTCTCCTGTCAACCCTTCTTACTGCACACTGTGTAAGTTAGCTCTGGCTGAAATATCAGCCTTCTCACTTTCCTTCCTTGTGGCTCTCATCAGCACCATATGAGCATCACTAGGAAAGATGCTTTTTCATTTTATTTCACTTTCTCAACCCTGCATGCTATGAGCATGTGAAGCTCACAGTATTTATTCAATGGATTTACAGTTTGTGGAATTATTGAGAAGAAAAATTATTAAATGTTTATGATTTGTACCTGCAATACAATCATATTTAAGGAGCAGCAGCTGGGAGGCTGAAACTTCAGAACAATTAGTTACATTTATGACAAAAGATCACTACATGTTTCTTTTTTGCATCTGTGGTTATATTTTCCTTATTCTAGATTTTTAAATTAAAAAAAATTTAAAAACAGAAGAGTTAATGAGTGGCTAGACTTCCTTTTAATGTTTCCATGAAAATTATATAAATCTTTAAAAAACAAACTCTAGTGGTGTGTACAATAAAGAAAAACAAGTTAAAAAGTGACAGAGAACTTAAATTGCCAGAGTTTCTCAAAAACAATCATGTTTACAACTGTATAAGCAGGAGACATAACTATAAAGTTAAAGTAATGTTTTGTGTTACATACTCTCAGTTTTTTTTTTAAATACATGGATTTACTAGCTCATCTGTCCTCTTTACATTTTCTGATAAAAAATGAAAGAGGAAACAGAACCTATGTGTAGTCCTGAACTTAGATGATATGAATTATTGCACATCTTAGCTCAGTGCTGCTTCCAAGGAGCCTCTGTCTGTATACACCTTTCACTTTCTCACCAAGCAGATGGCGGCATAATGGCAAGCAATGCAGGCATGCAGGCCAATTTATTCTGCCACACACTGGAAACTGTGCTAGAATTTATGGGCAAAATAAAAACAAGGGAAGGAAACTAACACTTTTAAGAGCCATATTATAAACCAAGCACTGTGTTGGTGTTTCCATAAACATATATACTTTTTCAAGAAACATTTGCATTAGTAAGAGCTGTATGTTAACACACAGGAAGGGTACAGAATGTCTTATGAGTCCAATTTTTAAAATCACACAGCCATCCTTATTGTTCTGACTTCATACTTTATGATATTTCAATCTTAAGAAAAGGGTAGAATCCATATGTACATGGTGATGGAGAAGGTATGGAGGCTAAGAGCAGAACAGAGGTTTTCAGGAAGATGGAGACTTGCAGCATCTAGGTATCTTTCTGAGATCAGCTGCTTTCCCTTTGTAACCTGTGTGCCAAGGGATTCCATAGGCAGCTGTGATGGCAGCAGGAGCCAGGTTCACACCATGCAGGTGGTAGACAAGGTCAAAGATTTCAGCCCAACAACAGCTGAGGAGTTTGAAGAGAAGGGATGGTGACTGAATTGATCTGGAAGGATAATGCAGCTTAGCTGTTCTTTAATTCTGCTAAAATATCTACTAAATGAGTTCATACTTAAATGTGTGATTATATATAATTCTGTGACCAAGTTTTAATGCAGTTTAAGATTAAATCTACAGCAAAGGCTCATTAAAAGGAAGTTTGTAACTGAATTAATCAATTGGCTAATAGCAAGAGGAAATGCCAGAAATATAATTCAGATAATTAATTCATGCATTAAAAAGGATTATGGATATCAAAATATTAGACCCTATAAAAGATGCTCCCCAATTGAGTGCCTTTACTTTATGAACACATTTTCTCCCTTAGGTTAGTTATTCTTGCTATGTAAGCTATGAACATGCTCCCAGTTACTGTTAAAAGCTTCAATGACAATAAATTGAGAAATTGCTCTCAAATTCTTTTTATCTTCAACAACAACAACAACAACAACAACAACAACAACAAAAATCACTTGAACAGTTAGTTGCTGCCTTTACGCTAGAACACAGGGGTGGTGAGAACAAGGAAGGATAGTCCCTAAATGAAATTACTGCATTCAGTAGGACTGTGATTGAGTGTTCTACTGAGTAATCATTATTCTCTCTTAGCCTTTAAGTGAATTTGATTTTTGTTTGTATAGTTATATCTCTTTTACATTTAGAAGCCACGTATATGGAAAATGTACTGGAGGTTCCTTAAATGAATGTTATTAATGCCATGCAGGTGGTTGATTATCAGATGTTCATGAAAATATATAATTTACCAAGGAAAAATCATACACAGTAAGTATTAATGCAGTTTTTCAGTGAAATTGTGATATACTCTAGAAAGTATATATTTATAATAGCAAACTACATACAAGTAATATTGTATTATTTAATCATGAAAATTTTTCCTGTCTCCTTAAATTACTGCTGATAGTTTTGCTAGGTATAATAGTCTGAGCTGACATCAGTGCTCTTTTGCAACCTGGACAACTCTGGTCCCAACTGCTCTGGCTTTTACTGTCTTCATTGAAAAATCACATTAGTATAATGGGACTGCAGTCATAGTGACTTAATCTTTCTGCTTTACAGCTTCCAATATTCTTTTTTTTCCTGTGTGCTTAGTGATTTCACTGTGGTCTTGTTTATTTGGTTTTCTGTTTGCCTGTTGGGTCAAGTATCTCATTCCTTAGGTTAGATTCGATTTAAGAGATTTCCTTAGATTAGATTGCTTTCATCAATGATTTCATTGAAGATATTTTCTGTCTTTGATCTGTGGCTCATCTATTTCTATACCTATTGTTTGGATATTTGGTCTTTGTACAGTGTCTTACATTCCTGCATATTCTATTAATTGGTTTTGGCTTGTGGGAGTAATATTTAATTTGACAGAGTAATTTAGTTCCAATACCTTGTCTTCAACCCCTAATAATCTACCTTCCTTTTAATCCAACCATTAGTGAAACTTTCCTCCAATTTTCTTTTTGATTTATTCATTTATATGCTTTATTTCAGTTTGGCTTTTCTTCCGAGCTTCTATTTGTTAAATTCTCTTTTCAAATATTGAATTATTTTACTTTTCATTCCACTAGTTTTTCTGTTTTATTTTGGTTTCACTGTGTGTGTGTGTGTGTGTGTGTGTGTGTGTGTGTGTGTGTGTGTAATCATATCTGATTTTCATTCTGGCATTTATTCATCCTTTTTGAGTTCTTTGATCATAATTATTATTATTTTGGAATCTTTGTCTTTTATGTCTTCTAAGTATCTTTGGGTAACATTACTAAGGAAATATGTTTTTGAGAGACTTATTGTTTATTTTCATGTTTATATTATTATGAGGAGAAGTAAGCATCTGGAATTAACTTGTTTGTAGTGTCTCTTGGTTTGTAAATCTTATATCTGCTTTGTTGAGTGGGTGTTTAAATCTTGGTTTTTCTATTACCAAAACTTCTCATGATTTAGACCAGGTGAGTGGGGCTTAGGGCTGAGTCATGGGTCAAATCAGTATCGATGTTTATATATGGTATCAGTACTAGTTTAGGCTGAGCTTATGCTATGGTTTATCGGCCCAGGAGTACATCTTCAGTAGAACTGGGTGATTCTCATACCCACTTCTCTGTAGTTTTTGTGGGTGCTCAGGACTTCTCCCCAGGAAACAGAGGCAGTTAGAGTTGCTGATAATAGTCTTCCATGAAGACCAAAAAGACTTCTCCTGTAGTGGGGATGCTGGAGGGGAGGCCTCTGGGATAGGTAGAATTGACAGCAAGAATCTAGATTCCCATCCTATAAAAGGGAATTATAGGGCATGTGGTCCTCATATTTGGTGCCTTACCAGTTTTTGTAAAGCTGACTTGATTTAATGTGTCTTCTTCATGCTATTGTTGACTTGCCTGTAGCCATTCCCAACCTTCCTCTATTACCACAGTGAAACCAATCACTTTTTTTAAAACCATATTTCCTCATTGTACCTTCTTATTGCTTTCAAATTCTGGACATTATTCATTTCACTTAAAGCAATTCCATTTCTACAACAACACCAATAATATTTTCTAACCATTGGAGGTGTGTTTTAGTCAGAGGTGAAGTTCTCTAAAGAGTATCAAAAACTGAGAAAGAATGAATAGCATTTGTATTGCTAGTAAACATTAGACATCTTCATGTCCTGAAAGTAGTTACCACAAAACACTGTGTTTCATGTCTATGAACTTGAAAAAGGAAAATGAGTCAGTGTGTTGGTTTGGAAGTAAAGGATGGGCACTGTAGAAACTTCAGGAGTCATATCAATTTGTATACAGGAGAAAAGTGAATTAGATTTTCAAACAAAGAAATAGACTTCCCTTTGATATGACAACCAGAGACATCAGATGATACCAGAGTAGGCTGTTGTTTGAAAGGGAAATCAGAAATTTTGTGTGCCATTTTGAATTGTTAAAGACTTGGTGTTTTATATTTAAACTTGTTTTCAATTTGCATGAACTAGGCCTCCTGAGATAGGGACATATCACAAAATATGCTCAATGCAGTCATGATATGCTTTTATTCTAAAGTTAGGTATATGCATCTTTGAGATATTTTAAAGAAATTAAGCTAGTTTTATTTTAGCTTCAGTGTCTAAGCAATATGTGTGTGAAAATAAAAGATGCTGGAAACAGAAGTGTGAAGCAAAGGATAAGGAGGTTGTAATGTGGGAAATATCAGTAAATAGCAAGGTGTAAACAAAATACAGAGGTTAAGAACATGAGAGAAAAGGCCGATCACCCCACACTATATTTCACTCAGTGTATTCAAGGCCGTTTTTGGCTGGCTGGTAGTGGATGCCAAGCCACATTCCTCTTGCCTCATTTTGCTCCTTCCAGGACTGAGAACTCCTTCCTGTACTTGACTTCCTAACTCTGTCTTTGAGTCCTTATATAGTGATCTCTTTAAGGACTCTTACCCTTGATGATTACTTTTTACAATTTGTTTGTTTCATTAAAATCAGAGGTCTAACGAAAAATGTCTTCAACCTAGTGTAGAAATGTAAAAGCATGTCTTCTTTAGGAATTGTTTTCTAGATCAATGTCATGTTAGATCATGCAGAATAAAAATGTTTTACTGTATGGGGTTCTTTTATGTTAGAATTTCTAGTGTCAGGAGATGTAGATAAAGTTAATCTGGTATAGAATATCAAAAATTCAGATATGTACTGTGTTAAAACATGAAAAAAAATTCCCAACTGCTAAATGCTCAGACATTTTCATCAGATTTTACATATTTGGTTGAACTCATTAGTTTTCTCAATACTATATGGTATTATTTTTTTATAGGATTAGAACAGTTCTTGAAGGTTTAACTTGCAGTGTTTACATAATAGTTGAGGTTAAGAACATGAGAGAAAAGGCTGATCACCCCACACTATATTTCACTCAGTGTATTCAAGGCCATTTTTGGCTGGCTGATAGTGGATGCCAAGCCACATTCCTCTTGCTTCATTTTCCTCCTTAAATCCAATAGGATTTTTAAACTGTTTTCTATTTTACACTACTGCTGATAACCCCTCCAGATTTTAAATGTACATTTTGAATAACCTTAGTCTTTCTTAGAGGTGCTTTAAGAAGACGGGCACTCAGCTGGAGACTTGGTGCATAGTGTTGTTAACTGATTTTATATGAGAGCGGCTCTATGTACATTCTAGTAAACAATGTGTGGAAGAAACTTCTAGAGGCTTTGTTGCTCTTTGTTTTAAGTTGAGAATATACAGCAAAAACACTTTCAAAAATGCCATTAATTTGTGGAATATTTCTAATCACTTATTTTTATAAACTGTCACAGGAAGCTGAAAAATTGGTTTTAGTTGAGAATTATTAAAGCTATCACCATTGAGATCATAGACTGAATTTATGTGAACTTTACTTGTGACACAACACATGGTTTATTCCCAAATGTATCATCACCTTGTAAATTAAATTCATTTAAATAATTCATGTTTATTGAAGAACATTAAGAAATCATAACCCCTTTTAGTTTCAGTCTTTTTAAATGCATTTGAGAGAGGCTCGATATAGCAATAAATTAATCAAGAATTCTAAGAACTGTGTTTCAGTTATAAAATAAGTAAACTCGTAATAGTCCACTCCTTCAAAAGTAATTGTCCTTGCCACTGAACTCACTTCTGGATTTGCCTTTTAAAACTGTAAAACCAAAGAAAGGTTATTTCCCCTGTTCAAGGTGTGTATGCCTTCAGTTTGGTGTTTCAGGTCCCTGACACGGTTAACTCACTTCACTGGCAAGCATGTCTTTCTCTGCACCCCCACCCCCACACACACTCCCTCTACTAAATCAGAAAATTCAGGATCATATTGTCTTTATTCTCTGTGTGATAGTATCTGAACAAAAATGCACCAATTCAAATTCCCTGGGAAAATGTTTTGCCATTTGAGACCTAAATAGAGGTCGTTTGATATTGTCACTGTTAAGTAAAGACAAAACTTTCCTTCTGCAAAATCTTGTTTCATGCAGACTCAAAGCATATATGACAAGTACCTTCCACCAAATGAAAGGACAGGCCATGTACACAGAGTCACAAGGTGATGCCTACAATGATGAGTACCCTATGTTCTCATTCACTTCTTCACTTCATCCATTGTTTGCGCACTGACTGACCTTGAAGTCAATGCACTTAGTTTATTAACCAGTATGTGCTGTGAGTAAATGACTCAAAGTTGTGTGCTTTAAAGGTTAGAAATATGAAAGTTAGCAGCATGTTTTATTTTCTATTGAGTAGATTACATGTCTAAGAGACCTCTTTTGATAAGAAAAATAAGTATGAGACTAAGTAGACTGGTGGCTTCATGATATCTCTTTCTAATAAAGGAGTAATTATTTGGAGAAATATTTGGTACTTTAATCCAGAAATATTTGAATATTATTGTAAAGTTTTATCCAATGTAATTATTAGCCAAAAACTAAAATTTTATTTAGCAGTGTTAGGAAAAATCTAAATTCATCGTTCAAGATAGTTTTACATATTATCTTCTATTTATGCTAAGAAGGATAGACAACATATTATTCATGACAACTTTGTAATAATGCTCACTATGTTGTGGAAGATTTTGATGTCTGACAACACATATTCTCACATTGCTTATTTTCTTAACAGAAAACCTGACATTTGTCAATGCAGTGTTGTCATAATTTAAGTTTTGTATTCATAATAGGTATAACTTACATAGACTTGCTATTTAAAATTAATTTAATTGGAATTAATTATGTTAGGTCCTGTTTTCAGATATCACATTCATTTTATTGGATTTCTTTCATTTAAATAGTACTCTCTTAAAATTTTATTTTACTTTATTTTATTTTATACTTTATTTATTTTATTTCTTCAAGTTACATCTCAGTCACAATCCCTTCCCTACTCCCCCTTCCTGTCCCACCCTTCCACCCTCTTCCCCCCAACGGCTCCCCCTTTCAGTCCAACAAATGGTTCCTTCTCTTATAACAGTAAATACTATACAAAACAACAGAAATAAATATGCCACATTTATGAGAGTTAAATGGCCCAGCATACATTCCCAATGTCCAGTTCATATATATTTGGCCCCTGACTTTAACATTCTACGATCTAACCATCTCCATGAGTTTAAAGTTCTGTATCTGACTCAGCTTTCATACTAACTTGCATCACTATTTTAAAAACATCTTCTTAGATCCAGAACACCCTCTTGATTCCTAAACAACTCAAAATTTAACTATGAGACTCTAGCTATCTATTCTTCAACCACCTCAGAGAACTGAGAGGGATAAATATATCTGATTATGTAGGAAGTGCAGGGCCTGCATCATCCAAACTAAGAAATGACATATCAGTGGCTGCCTGGACAGTTCCTGCTTTCTCTCCATACGTTACAGCATCAATCTTCAGCCTTTTGATCCCGTTTCTCTGACAGGCATTGATTGTAGAGCAGGAGTTATGAAGGACTTGCCTACCCTGTCTTGGCAGAGCTAGGCTATCGACTTCCCTGCTACCAAGTTTTGTCCTTTTTGGACAGCAGTCTGTCTACAGTTGAAGCAAGGGGTTTTTCATGCCAAGAGATTGGCTTGCCACTAATTCAACCATCGCACACTGGAGATTCTTTGATGCTCATCTTCTACTTGGAGTAGAATAGAGGGTGCTGTTAGGAGGTGACATGTCTCAATATCAAAAAAAACTTAATTTAAGAAAACATCTTTGAATGCCATATTCTGCAGATCTCTTGGGGTGTTTGAAGATGCCCAATCTATCTCTTGTATTTAGATAAGCAAATGTTGCTTGTCTCTTAACAACTTGATTTCTGAGTAGCTTAGAGAATATCTGTGATAGACTGTCATAGTAGCTAACAAAGTTACATGCTTGCATGACTAGGAGTTTGTATTTCTTAACTATCCTAAACGGTTTAAGACAGTCGGTATCAAGAGGCCAGAGCTTCACATTTAATTTTTAGGTATCTATAGGTACAATACCTTTAAGAAGCATTACCTTTAATTTGTATCAATATACAAAGATCTATTCCAATGTGGCCAAATATACTCTTAATTTTGTGTGAATATACAAAGATCAATGCCTATGTAGCCCAATACAATCTTAATATTATATCAACATACAAGGGTCAATACCATTGTGGCCAAATACAATCTTAATTTTGCACAATATACAATGGTCAATACCACTTTAGCCAAATATAATACTAATTTTGTATCAATATACAAAGGTATAAGGGCATATTCAATAATCTGCCCCTTCTACTTGGTTCTTCCCATACTATGTCTATATCCCATTCTTCTCAAGTCTGTTCACTCCTACATAGGAGAGAAAGAAGGATACAGAAAAGAAAAAGAAGGAAGTCCCTGGGTCTAACCTCCAAAACCCATTTAACAAGACCATTTAACAGCTTGTAGTCTCTTCCCCTAAATAACAAAGTTTTCTGTTATCCAAAAAATAACCAAAAACGGGGGCGGGGGGAGAAACACCCTCCCCACCCTCTGGGCATGGGACATCGCTCTCTTAAAATGACTTCCTGCTGATTTGGGTCATAGTAAACCTGTTTGGGGCCAAAACCAGAATGGAAAAATGGTTTAAAATGTTAATACAATCCTTTTATGTTCAGTCCTTTTGTGCTCAGCTGTTTAGATGTCCTAAGAAGTTTGTAGACAGAAGCTGATCTTCCAGGCTTTACTGAAGTTATGGCTGGAGCAGTGTGTGGAGCTGAATGATCTTAGCGATTTTAAGTAGTTGTGGTTGTAGACTTTTGATGGAAACAGCTATTGAGGAAGTCTGCAAGGCTGGATCATCTGGGCCACTCGTCTTCTTTGGTGTCTGATTCTGTTTTCTGTTGAGGTTTCCGTTGTCCAGTTGTCCCTCGATTCCTTGAATGGATGCTTTAAATCTCCTGGAAAGATAAGAACAGAGCCCTGCCCTAATCCTAACTCTGGGACAATTACCTTTTTTTTTTTTGGGGGGGGGGTTCAGAGGTAATATTTCTCCTGAAGCAAATTTGGTTTTTTGACAATATATAAAGTATTATCTTTCAATTTGGATTACAGAAGAGATTATTTTGTTATTTTGGAGCTGAACAAGCCTTAGTGTATATATTTTGAGATCTCAAAGGACAATTTGTTTGTATTGAGTAGGCCTTTTGTAAGTAGCTTTTAAAATTAATTTCTCCAAATCCTATGTGTCTGTCTCTGCATTCTAATTATTGGGATCAAAGACCTGTGGTTCCCATCTGAAGGAATTAAAGATGTGCTCCACCTCTCCTGGATCAAAGTTTTTCTCTATTTTGAGTTTGTTTTGTATCAGGCTGACCTTGAGCTCTGAGATCTATCTGTTTCTGTCTCTAGTGTATTGGGATTAAGGGTGTACTCTTCTTGAATGATGGGATTAAGGGTGTACACTGTCACCACCCTGTTCCGTGTAACTTTAGAATTTATAAGACAACTAACTCTATAGGGCTCCTCCCAGCTCTGCTGAAGTTAAAGGCATGGGCTAACACCACGCATTTCATGTATTTTACCTTAGCTCTAAGTTTTTTCGACTCTTGGAGGTTTATAAAACCAGATTGAACGGCTGTAACCTTTAATTTATTTACAGTGTTTTAAACCTGTTACCTGCTTTTTTTAATTAAAAATTTATTAATTTATTTGTTGCTTCATGTTATATCTCCATCATATTGTCCTCTTTCCCCCCTTCCCAGCCCCACCCTCCCATCCTCTAGCCCCTAATCCTTCCCTCTTGTTCCTCTGGGGTGGAGTGTCCCTACATAACAGTCCCTTGCCACAGTTCAGGAGTCATATGAGGGCCAAGAGCCTCTTCATACACTGGGGGCCTATGAGGCAGTACCGCCAGTGAAAAGTGTCTCCTTGCTAGGAAGGGAAAACTAAAAAACAGACCAACAAACACACAAACCCACAAAAACAAACAACAACCACAAAAAGAAAGGAAAAAGAAAAAAAAGTCTATATCCATGTTCCCTTTGGTGTGTTGGTTGTAGTACAGATATTCTGTACTATATAGCTAAAATCCTACTATAAATGAATAGATGCCATGTGCATCCTTCTGAGTCTGGGTTAGCTCTCTCAGGATGAGCTTCTCTAGTTCCATCCATTTGGTTGCAAATTGCATAATTTCATTGTTTCTGATAGCTGAGTAATATTCCATTGTATAGATGTACCACAGTTTTTTAATACATTCTTCTGTTGAGGGACATCTGGGTTGTTTCCAGTTTCTAGCTATTACAAATAAGGCTGCTATGAACATAGATGAGGAGACTTCCCTATGACTCCTCACGGAGTCATTTGGATGTATACCCAGAAGTGGTATGGCTGGGTCCTGAGGCAAAGCTATTCCAAGATTTCTAAGATATCACCATACCGACCTCCATAGTGGTTGCACAAGCCCGCACTCCCACCAGCAATGGAGGAGGGTTCCCCTTTCTCCACACCCTCGCCAGATGTGCTGTCATTTGAGCTCTTTATCTTAGCCATTCTGACAGGTGTGAGATGGAATCTCAGAGTTGTCTTGAGTTGCATTTTTCTGATGATTAAGGATGTTGAGCATTTCTTCAGTTGTCTCTAGGCCATTATGGATTCTTCCTTTGTGAATTCTCTATTTAGCTCCTTCCCCCATTATTTGATTGGATTATTTGGTTTCTTGGCATTTAGTTTCTTGAGTTCTTTGTAGATTTTGGATATTATCCCTCTATCAGATGTGGGGTTGGTGAAGATATAAATAACTGTAAGTGCGCCTATCCATTATATTTTTAAATAAATTAGATATGCTTCTAAAAATTTATTTAGTGCATCTTCATAGAAAGCTATTTCTATCTTTGTTATAGGTTAAGAAAAAACTCATCTCTCTCATCATATTTATAAAAACCTAGTGTTCCTATTGTCAGCTACGGAATTCAATTAAAATTTTATCCTAATGGCAATAGCCCTGGTGGTAGATGGGCTAATATGCATTGCTGTGATTTTAGAGAACATTTATTTACTCCTTTTTCAGTAACTTGATTTGAACTGCTCATGGAGTATAGGTTATATTTTTTTAAATGGGAAAAAATCCACACTCAGTGTTACAGTTCTCTTATTCACTTAAATAAGATGTGATCCTTTCAGTAGAATCTCTGGCATATAAACAAAAGAAAACATTCAAACTGGATTCTCTTGAGAATTGATTGTAGTAGCAAAAAGTTATAAGCTGGTTATGAAATTCAACATCTAAATATTAATTTTATTTTATAATTATTTTATTTTTACTTTGTATTAGTTTTTGGGTATTGTACTCTATCCACATCCTCTTCCACAATTTGCAATGATCCTTGAACATGAAAGAGGTAGGTATAATATATCTGTTTCCTTGAGAGTTGAGTATTGTATAGTCTCTTATTCATTGCATCTCTACCAGTTGTGGGGCTTATGTCACCTCCATTACAAACAGAATTATCTCAGATGAAAGGTTGAAAGATGCCGGGCGGTGGTGGCGCACGCCTTTAATCCCAGCACTTGGGAGGCAGAGGCAGGCGTATCTTTGTGAGTTCGAGGCCAGCCTGGTCTACAAAGCGAGTCCAGGACAGCCAGAGAAAAACCAAAAAAAAAAAAAAAAAAAGACAGAAAGGTTGAAAGACAAGTGTCTTTATGGCAACAATAATAAATCGTTTTAATACTAAGTCCATTTAGCAATATAATAGGAATATGTTCTTCCCAAGGGCCTAAGACATGTCTAGCCATAGGTTCTTGGCCTGATAGTCATGCGAGGTATAGGTTTTATCTTGTGGTTCAGGACTGGTTACTCCCATGATGTTCATGCCACTGTTGTTCCAGTGGACAAGTCTTACTATGACAGTCAGTGGTGTATAGTACATGGTTCAAAATGGGTATGACTAATGATTACATTTCCTCTTGGATAGATTGAACAGTGCCTTCCAAAACTCTAGAAGCTATCCAGTAGAGATGACGATTGAAAGTCAGTACCAGCTTTATTTCAATCATGTACAATGACTCGTGTGTGTGTGACATATATGTGTGTGTTTCATATATATATATATATATGAAATTTGTATATATATTTACATTTTTATTAATAGGTTTCCATATGTTTTTTTCTAAAAGCTCTTTAGTTTTATTTATTCCTTCCCATATTTCTTCTTCTTACTGAGACATGTTTGAACTCACTTAGTTCATATAGTTGCAGTTTTCACATAGTGATTTCCACATGAATTTTTCATTATTAACATAGATATATTGACATATATTCTATTTTCTTAGATGAAAACAGATTGTATTCTGCTATATTAATGTGATACTCTATAGGTCAAACTATTTTCAAGCAACAAGATTTCATATCAAAACTGTATATCAGTTTATTAGAATAATGACTCTATCAAATATTGTTACACACATGCAAACATTCTGGGTATATAAAAGGAAATAGTTTTTCATTTTTCCACTTTCTACTGAAATTGTTTATGAATATGTCACTTAATGGTATGACAGAGACAACCCAAAATCTATTCTCATGAGTAATGGAATAAATTAATTATCTGAGATTTCCATTTACTTGGAAATGTAATATGTAGAATTTCCACAGTGTCTAAATATGTCAGGTAACCCTAAAGTAGCATTAAAATGTATTAGAGCATAAGGGAGAAAACCACTTTCGGGAAAACTTGATTCTGTGTGGGTTCCAGAAAGTTTTCCCAGATTGACACTTTTAGGTTCAAATTGCTTGTGCAACTTTTAAAGTTTATATCAAAGAAAAAAGGGAGACAGAATAATACTTTAAAATATTATTTGCAGTGACCTGTATGGACATCTTAGAAATGTTCACAGTCTGTGCACCAGGGCTTCTCTGCATATCATTGCATGCCTCCAACTTTACTTAACTACTCTCTATTCACAATGCTATCACCTTCTAAATCTCCTCTTGCCTTGCATTTCTCTTTTTCCCAATTCTATCTTTTCAAACTTTTCTTCTATGAACTCTTTCTACCATGCACTGACTGTACACATATAGACATAATTTTGTCAGGGAAACTTTCTTACAGGAACTACTTTTCTGTTGAGATTAGACAGTTGTCTAACAATTTAAATACATTAATAAATTTCATTCGTATTTTAGAGAATGATGATCAGGAATGAGGCTGGATGAAGAAATGAAGCATAGCAATTCGTTCATAGTTTTAAGCAACAGATGCAGAGCATGTATGCAACCAAGGAAAGAATTTCAAAAGCAACACTGCTGCTTTGTGAGCTCTCATAAATAGCCAGTCATTAAACCATTGCTTTAAAGGCAAAAAGGAAAGTCACAGACAGTGGCACCTGGCATCCACAATGGAAACTTGGCTTTTTAACTTAGACACTTGGAAATCCATAGGAGGATTGAAACTGCAAATTAACTAATTATTGTAGTTATTAGTAATTATAAACTGTAAGATTAGGCTTGAGGAGTACCTGGCAGCTTGGCAGAGGATCGGGTGGCCTAGCCCGCATGCCTTAACTGATTGCCTAACTTATCCTGGAGAAAGAGCCCCAGGACCAAGGGTGGCCTATGCCACCTGTAACCTAAACTCAATTAATATAATTGTTACATTAGGCTGATAGAAATACTTGTGGCTTGGGGGGAGATTCACCTGGGATCTGGGGGAGTCCAGAAGTCCTAAGGCCCGGGACTGCTTAGATTGAGGACTTATAGCCGCCGCAGTCTTTTCCCCAATAATTAAATACACCGAGACCTTTTAATGTTTTAACACTTAGCCCTTAGCTGGGCAGACTCTCAATTAGCTACTCTAAGTTAACCCGGTTCACCTAATCCCAAACTACCATGTGCCTGCAATTACCTTCCAGCCTTCTCCAGAAGTCTGTCTCCTGAGGCTCCCAGTAGGAAGTGGGAGAATCTCTGGGTGTGCCCAAGGTTCCTATTCTAATATCAGGAAGTCCCGCCTTCTTATACTCTTTCTGCCCAGCTAAATGGCCATAAGCTACTTTTATTAACCAATCAAGAGAATTCCTCAGAAGGGGCGGTAACCAGATCTCAGCATTGAATTCAACCTATCAGAAACAATGATATTAGACCTTCCCTCAACACAGGATCTTGAAGAATGTGATATAATCTGACTCTAGAGCCAGGACACTGTGACAATTAAAATCATAGTCCTTGGACCTGTCTCTTACTTCTATAACTTGATTATATGCCCCTTTTATTCAAGGAAAAGTGATATAATTGATCATACTCTATTCCTTCCAGCTGTCCATAGCAGCTAAGATGAAGAAAGTAATAGCCCCATTAGTTAAAAAGCATTGATTTAACTTGGGCAACTGAAAATAAGCTTTGCCCTCAGCAATGGAATATCTTGAAATAATTCTTCCCAGATATGTTAGCTTGAAAATAAGTGCAAACAATCCAATAAAACTGACAGTTTTCTATCTCTAAATAAGAATAAATTCATAATTTCTAAAATTCTCAGATTCCTTCTTTTGTCATTCACAATATAAAAATCACGGAAATAAACAAAATTTAGGGTTTAGCCACCACTACCCCTCATTCCTAAGGTGACTTCTCAAGTCAATTAAAATGCTCCTTCGATGCTATCACTTAGTGGACACTCTGATTTTTATCAGAGCATTTCCATTGTCTTCTACATTTGAATGCTGTGAAAGCTGTCTTAAGCAACAGATGTAAAGCATCTTTCTTCTATTCTCTTCCTAGACATTTATGTCTTGCTGCATGTGAGAAGCATATTAAGCAGGATTCAGGTAATAGAAGTAAGTTTTCCACAGATAGTGCTTGACAATTCAATCAAAGAATATCAAAGGAACGATTTATGGAAAAGGTTGTCTTACCGATGGCATTCCTGAGGACATTTACAGAATACAGAGTGTCCCCTTCTTTGCATGTTATATTATATAAATTCAACAGAAGTATAAATCACCTATATACAGATGAACTTGAAACATCAAAAAGGCTATGAAAAATCTACCTAATTTCAATTTTAAAACCCAGTATAAATAATATCTATTTTTAATAATCTGTGTGGTCATGTAGTTGTCCTTTTCCTGTTGTTTTAAAAAGGAATATATGGTACTCATTTTATACACATTAAAGCAGTAGTTGATTGTAACCCCTTTGGAGGGGGTTGCCAACATATCAAATATCCAGTGTATCAGATATTTACATTATTATTCATAACCATAGCAAAATTATAATTAAAAAGTAGCAACAATATAAAGGCTGGGGGTTACCACAACATGAGGAACTGTATTAAAGGGTCATGGCATTAAGAAGGTTGAGAACCACTGTCTTAACATGATTTATGGGTTAGATCTAAAATTGCAGTCATTATTAATAATTCCTATCTCTCTATTCAGTCTTATTTATTCTCATTAGTATATCTCAATATTAACATGACACGTCTTTTTATATGTATATGGCATCTTCTCTCAATTTGATTAGCATATAAGCTTGTGTGCTTTTATGAGAAGAGATTGAGTGGGCTGAGTTGGTAATGACAAGACATTACAATAAACAATGAAAGGATATAGTGCTGTTTCCAAATTTCCAATGTTGACAAGAGAAACTACTTCTTTTAAAAAATATCAAAATATAATTACATCATTTTCCCTTCTTTTCTTCCGTCCACTCCTCCCATATAACCCTCCATATATTTATATACATATAATTTTTATATATCATGTACATACATATAGACAATGCAGCATATATGAATATGATATATTCAGAAATTACATTGTGCACAGCTTAGGAGTTAACCAACCAGGTGAAGAGGAAACTTACAGGATAGTAGATTACCTTTTCTAGCTATAGCTCTAACGCAGGGTTAATATCCAAAATATATAAAGTACAACAAAATCAACCAACCAGATGAAGAAGCTTACAGAATAGTAGATAATCTATAGTGCCAGCTATACCTCTTACACAGGGTTAATATCTAGAATATATAAAGTCCTAGAAAAACAAACAGTCTGCATTGAAAGATGGAGTGAGAAAACTGGATTCCTTGAGATACAATAGAGAGGTGTTGAGTACAATTCCTCATTTCTAACCAATGTTTCTGCAAACAAGGTTTCGACTGAAAGAGCACTAACTGTAAGCAAATCCGATTTGGAGCCAGGCATGTGCAGGTCTGTTTTGAATGCAGTAAGTCTGAGGAAAAAGTAATTGATATGCATGTAGTTTATGACCTTGTTTACTCTGATCCCTTCTGTATGGTGTCCTTGATCTGAGTGAGATGTGGAACCACACTGTTCAGGGAGAGGCTCTGAGGGTCGTCTGTCTGCTGGCACCTGGCTGCGTATAAGCAATGATATTACCTAGTAGGAGATGGCCTAAGTCAGGGAACCCCTCTCTTTCCTTTTATTTTAGATGTACTCTTCATGACAACTTCATCTTCTCCATGGCTTCAAGTCTCTCTATGCAGTGCTCACTTCCAGTAACTTTTTCCCCCTACAGTCTAAGGATATAAAGACAAGAATCATAATTTCATTTTGTAAGTTTTTCTAACACCCATAATAAGTGTTCTTATGAAATAGAGCCCCTCGTTTTAAATGCATGCTTTTCTACATTGGATCCAGTGTCATATATTTTATGAGAAAGCTAACAAATAAAACAGTGTAATTCAAAGAGTTATATGTCAAAAGTCAGCATCAGACTACTGGAGGGAGTGAAATGGAAGAGTAGGAAGTAAAGCCAGAAAGAGGTTTTTTTTATTCATTCAAATTTTTATTTTGAATAGCTTCAATCAAAAAAGATTTCATAAGGTTATTTACAATGATGAATGTGCAATTATGAATATCTGCCTTTTTGACAACAGGGTACCATTCTTGAGCAGCAATACAATTTAAAAAATGTAAAGTTGTATCATTTCTGATATTTAAAGTTACTTTAAAAATCCGCTGTCTTAGGAAATTCACAAATCATAACAGGAAGTAACTTTTATTAATTTCATGTGCACATAAATACTAAATTGTAATACATTAAAAATACATGTAAACGCCCAAACGGTACAAAAGTTAATATCCTAACAAAACCCTGTTCCTACATACATCAAAACTGCATGCACTAGACATCAGATGCTCTCTAAAGCTGAAATGGTGGTTAAATAAGGAATGTCGAAGCCTAGGTTGTGCCATCTGATACTTAAGTGAACAGTAGAGAACCAGAGATCAATAAAGTGAGAGACCATGATTACTAAAGAATTACTTACATGGTAGTTAGTGTCCACATGTATTGTGACAAGAAGAGCATGAGACCTGGAGTTTGTAGATGACACCAACTTAGGATAAACGTCACATGACATCAGAGTGTATGCAATGGTGTGCAGTCTTTAAACCTTATTCAGAGGTTGTGACTGAAAAGCTCAAAGAACAGAATTATCCATCCTGTAGGTTTTGTGCCCAGCTAAAGATACTGCATTCTGAGATATAAGCAAGTTTTCTGTGTGAAGGTGAAGAGCTTAGAAATTACTAACTGTAAATTGGGCCATAGTGGCACAAACTGTTAAACGCCACACTCAGGAGGCAGAGGCAGGTGGATCTCTTGAGTTCCTGGCCAGCCTGGTCTACACAGCAAGTTCCAGGACAACCAGAACTACACACAGAAAAACCCTATCTAGAAAAACAAAACAAGAAACAAACCAAAAATTACTAACTCTAGAGTGGCACATTTTTTTAGACTTCGGATTTACTTAGTGAAGATTATAAAGTTATTTATTAACAATTGACACTGAGCTATAAAATTTTACTATTTAAATATTGCATACATTTGCCCATTTGTAGAATAGGTTTTTATGCTAAAAATATGTTTTAAACTCCAAAAATTCCTGGCCTGCTGTCTAAATTATGGGATTCATCCCATTAATTTGAGAATATGCTCAACTCATACATTCAGAGAAATTTGAAGAGTTTGTTTTTCTTAACTGTCCTAAACAGTTTAAGACAGTTGGTATCAAGAGGCCAGAGCTTCACATTTCATTTTTAAGTATCTCTAGGTACGATACCATTAGGAAGCGTTACCTTTAATTTTGTATCAATATACAAAGATCTATTCAAATGTGGCAGTAAGTTAATCAATTTAAGAATTTTCTCATATTTCCTGAATAAAGTATTTTACATGAATTGGCCATGTTTGCATAATACACAAGTAACATATAATGTTCAGGTGGGATTAATATTTAAATTTCTATGAGTCTCTTTGAGACTTACTGGTTGATGTCTGTGATGCTGGGAAAACCTTATTCATAAATAAATTAGAAAAGCCTGACTCCTATGTTCCTCATTTCTTAAATGGCTTAAGTTTTATGTTAAAATTTTAACTTATCAAGATGTGTATAATGTGGAAGTGTTTCTGACTCTGTTCCCACTAATCTTTTCAAGCTCTTTGATGCTATTTACTGTAAAATGCCTTCTTCCCACAGTCTTTTGAAATGCTAATTTTTTTCCCAAGGCTATATAGAGATGAAGCCAATTTCCAGACTTTCTGATCTTATTTAATTCTTCATTATTTGTCTTGTTTGCCAAATGACATTGTTTTACTTATCAAAGATTTAGATGTTTATATTTCATAATTTGTGTCACCTAATTATACTTATCAGCTTTATAAACTTCTGTGAACTGTTCATTTTTTTACATCTGAAATTTAATTTATTTTGTTTTGAGGATTTATTTTTTTTTAACCCTGGGGACTATGTTTAGCTATCATCTTATTAAAGCTATGAATTAATTTGGGTACAATTGATATCAGTCAATACCAAATTTCCTGTCAAAGAACTAGGGCATTACTATGTTTAATTAGATGTATCTTTTACAGTCCCATAAATGACTATCATATTCTTTATATAAGACATAAGTGATTAAAGAAAAATAAAATGGCTGTAACTTTTAAAGCTGTAAGGCTGACGCATATAATATGAAATCTAATCTTTCTATTGAAAAATTAAAATTTTTGCTTCATTTTTACTATCTTAACAGATTTAATTCTAATCAGTCAGTCTTCCTCATCAGTTTTTTTCACTAGGAATGCCTGTGTACCACATCAAAAGTTTCATGCTATACCTAGTGATTTAGTCTTTTAAATTCTACAATGAGAAGAAATCTTCCTGTTTCTTACCCAGGAACTTGTAATTTGAATTATATTACAATAGAAAAATCAATGCTCAAAACACAAGAAAAGCTAAGTTCTCTCATATTTGTACCAAGCATTTATCTGTCTTTTACAATTTTCTCTTTTTTCTTTAATCATTTTAATTTTAATTAAAATTTAATTACACTATTCCCCCTTCCCTACACTCTCTCTAACCCAACCCCTTCCATTTCTTTCTTCCCTTTTATTCTTTTTCAAATCCATGGCCTTATTTATTTATTATTGTTAGATGTAAGTATAGGCATAGCTAAAGATATAAACGCATACATATATAAGTATACCTGCTGAGTGCATTTAGTGTTACATGTATGTATGTGATTTCATTGCTGACTACTTGTATTATATAACCAATTAAGAGACTAAACCCTGGAGAAGTCTAATTCTCCCCCTCTCTGTAGCCCTTACTTGCCTGTCGTTCTTTGTATAGGGGTGAAGCACCATGGAATTTCCCCTTCCAATATTAGTATATCTATCAGTGCTATTGTTTGGGTCTTGTTTGGGCAGCCATACTGTTGTGGTATCTTGGGTATATAGCTCCCTGTTGTTTCTCGGAGACATAATCTCATAGTTATTTTACTCCTTGAAGACTCAGTGTCCACAAGTGTTTTTCCTATTTGCCTTGCCAGTCCTCAACTGATCTAAACTCTACTAGAGAAAGGGTCAATGCACTCTTAAGATTTTCTATGACTTTAATAAAATTTGGGAAGAACCCAGCCATAAGTTGTAATCATGGAAAGTACTCTAATCACTGAAATTCAACCCCAGGTGAATCCATAATATTTCCTAAACCAAAAAGCTGAGGTCCATATAATATAGTAAAGTGTATAACTGGCGCATTTAAATAAAAGTGTATTCCAGCCCACTTCTGTGTGACTTAAGCCAGCTACCTCATCTTGGTGAACTTCTACACTTGCATAAAAAGTCTAAGCATTATAACATTGTTTTATGTTACAGACTAAAAATTTACAAGTTTATTTATATAATTCCTCACCTATATTAAATTCTAGCCTGAAATACCTTTTTCAAAACTTATCGTTTTTATCCCTATTTATTGTACCCTGAATTTTCTTCATCTGTGCATTGTAATATGCTTAGCTTAACACAAAATTGACAATAGGCTGAAAACACAGTAGATGAAAGTTACAGAAAAAGTACTTGGCTAGCAGGATACTCACCTACCACATGTTTCTTTGAAACATAATCTCTTCAGTGGGGGTTTATCTAAAGCTAACCTTTGTTTAGTTGAGGAGTATTTTTTTTTCATTCTCAGCCTAACTGCAGACCATCCCCTTGTAAATCAGCAGGGAATTACATGCAAAATATTAATATGGCAACAGGGATAGCTCAAATATTTTTGACAGAAATGTATGCTGAAGTAGAAACTTCAGTGGCTTACAAAGCAATTAGCTTTAGCTTTTGTAGTGTGGCTTGGTGCAGGCTTGGAGATGCAGTATATATTAGCTTCAATTACTGAGTTCCTGTTTTTAGTAAATAGATGCCCTGTAGGTTGCTAAGTGCTATGCCTGACAGGCTGTATATGAAAAAGCTTTTATTTTAATAACCAGTGGCAACTTGCACTTATAAAAAAAATTTCATTTCTCAAAATACTTCTTTGGTTCAAAACCACTGAAGAGAATTGCAGTCACCTCTGGGACAGTAGACCTAAAACAGTTATTAACCAAGGACCAAATGGGACATCAAAGAAGAGCAGTTTCTAATACCAGGCTTGGGGTCTGTATGTCTTAGTGCCAGAGACAGGAACCAAAAGGCATTCATGAATGTGGCTTGGGGTTTATAATATTGAACAAATAGAAGTTATATTACAAAATGTTTTATTTAACCTGGAAATAAGCTAGCTCCTTTTTCTCAATAAAAAAAATCAAGTGTGTCTAGTCTATGCAGAAACTGTGTTGTAGCTGTCAGCTTTAAAAAATATATATTTATTTATTACTTCAACTTACCTCTCCATCACAATGCCCTCTTTCCACCCCTCCCAGTTCCACGTTCCCACTTTCTTCTACTTTCTTCTACTTTCTCCCTTCTATTCTACTCTTCTGGAGTGGAGTGTCCCTACATATCAGTCCCCCGCCCCATTTCAGCAGTAATATAGGGCCAAGAGCCTCCTCATACACTGGGGGCCTACAAGGCAGCACCACTAGGGAAAACTGTCTTATTGACAGGAAAAAAAAAAAGTCTATGTTCCTTTTGGTGCATTGGTTGTAATATAGTTATCCTGTACTATATGGCTAAAATCCGATTATAAGTGAATAGATGCCATGTACATCCTTTTGAGTCTGGGTTAGCTCACTCAGGATGAGCTTCTCTAGTTCCATCAATTTGGCTGCAAATTGCATGATTTTGTTGTTTCTGATAGCTGAGTAGTATTCCAGTATGTAGATGTAGCTGTCTGTCAGCTCTTAAAGCTATGTGTTTAGTAAGCTTAGAAAATATTTTCACCCAACTCTTAGGGGTAAAATGGTGAATCTGTCTTTCCTAAAGACTGTTCAGATTAATCAATGAAGAGAATATTTTAGGACATCATTAGTGTGTAGCTCAAGGCAGTTGAGAAATAAATGGTAATCCATAAAAATATATTTTGGAATATTTTTAGTTTTAGAAAAGTTGTACATTAAATTTAACATGTTACGGAATATAAAAATATAGTCAATGCTTTGTGAAGCAATTTCACATGTCCAATTCTTACAGTTTCCCCTCTTTCTTATGGCAGAGGAATATAAAATCTATTTATTTATTAGAAGTCCCCAAAACACTACAGTTCTTAACTAGTGTCCTCAGGTTCTACATTACATATCATCACTTACTGCATCCTTTACATTTGTGATCTGTTACTGACCTACATAACATCCTCATCTGTTGGAATCACCAGTCAATTTTCTCTATACATGTGGCTTTTTCTTAGTTTACTCCACCAATAAGTGTATTTTTCTTTGTGTCTAACTTACATTACACACACACACATGCGTACATATATTTCTTTGTCTCTAAATTATATTACATATATATATAATATGCTTTTATGTTATGTTCATGTCTGATTTTATGTGTATTTTTATGACTTAATTGGTTACTTTGTGAATAAAATGGAAAAGAGAAATGACTAGGAGTAGCTGAACCAGCTTTAAAGGAAACAACAAGGTGACATCTGTGAAGGTTGTCAAATTCAGGAAATTTATTCTGATAAAGGTGATAAATAGATGTAACTTAAAGTAATAAATAAACATTAAAAAGTGATAAATAAAGAAAATAAAAAGATTATATTTTCAAACATTAGAGGAAACACATTCAGTTAATTCTCTAGTGTGCACATAGTAAGTAAAAATCAACTTAATAGGAAAAATTGTGAAAGAAATAGTGTGTCTTTCTGACATTAGATTGAATAAATAATTTTCAAGAAATCCAACTTATGAGGAAAATTTTTATGTAAATGACTATAAAAATATAATATAAGCTACTTGGTGGGAGAAATTATCAAATATATGCAAAATATATTTGGAACAGCATCATTGATATATTCTAAAGGAGTCATAACAAAATCATAAAAGAAAAATGTGAAAAATTATCATCCAATGGGGAAAGCTAAGCCAAGAAGAATGGCTAATAAGTTAATAAATAAAAGAGGAGAAAAGATGGCCCACATTAAAAGTCCATTTTCAGGGTGTGAAGAGTGGCTCAGTTGATAATGTGCTTTCTGTGCAAGCCTAAGGACTTGAGTTTGAATCCCTAAAACTCACCTAAAATTCAGAGTGTGGGAGCACAACAGGTATTCCTAGTGCAGCGTTGGGATTTCTAGAGCTCACTGGCCTCCTAGGTTAGCCAAATCAGCAAGTCTCAGGTCGAGTGACACACACAGCCCATCCTCATTCCCTGTCCTCCTCCCTCCCTTCTTCCCTCTGCCATATCTTCATCAGTGTTTTCCCCTTCCCCTCATTTTTCTCTCAGTTTGCAAATGTAATCAGCATTGTGGGAATTAGAAAGTTGTTCTTGATTCCACAGAATAAAAGTGAGGTCAAAACCTTTTAGTTAAAACCTTTTAAAGATGACCAGAAAACTGTCTCATCTAGCTTGAGATAGAATTCGCATGTTCCATATTAATTCCATTAGTTGTTTTCAAGAAAGCAATGTATAGACTAACATGATATTCATTCCATAGTCTGTATCTCTCATATGTGATTTTTAGCAATTCCTTATATGAATTATAATTGTTTATTATATAAAAATATGCATTGAAAAAGTGGATTGAAGAGATTATAGAAATGAATAATTTAGAGGTACAAATTAATATTGAAAACTGAAAATAATATAATCATAGTTTACTACATTGACACAAATTATATTTTATATGTAATATATTTGAAATGAAACTCGCTATTACAAACTCCTACCATTGCGATATTTCTGTTAAAAATCTCTGCGCCTTGGAAAAAAATCTCTTTAATAAATTTGAAATTACTTATTCATCAAAAAATAGAAATTGTTACCAAATGTGGTGATGTATGCTTGTAATACTTGAGATTATATGAGTCCAAGACCAGCCTGACATACATAGCAAAACCAGTTAAAATTTGTAAATATATATCTTTATGTATAATAAACATATGTAATATTTAATAAATATGATGGAAAGATAATATTCAGTTTTAGAATGTTAGAACTTACATTTAAATTAATATTTGTTATTTCAAAATATGCCTACTTATTCAGAATTATGGATCAACTCAAATTTAGCTACTTTAGTTTTCCTAGATAAATCGCTCCATATATACATGCTTCCAATTCCATCATTAAAACCATGGCTATATATTTTCATCTCTCCTTTCAAAATCTTAGAGTATTAAGACTCTCCTCAGCTGACATCCTTGAGGTTGACATCGTCTTGTGACTGAGTAGATAGCAGCAAGAAATTCAATTACGGGAAGTCAGCGCTGTCATTGCACCTGTCGGCTTGCACGGAAAATGATTTGTAAATTGGGCTTTATCTTTCCCGTCCCATAAATCTGCTGTCCATAATTGACACTTGTCAACATAGATGAATAGTGGGAGAAAGAAAACAGAAAGTAAATGAGTGGCCCACCTGGGAAAACGATGTCTTGCTGCCCGTGGGAGTCATTTACAAACAGCAGTACCCAGGGACTTGAGCGTGCATCCACAAGCAGGTGGCCAGCATTTTCCTTCTCAGAAATACAGTCAAGAACAGAATTGTAACGAAGACAAGATGAAATAATGACAATTAACACATAGTGGTTTTTTTTCAGAGGTTATAAATATTACTTCCAAGAAAATGAGGGCTTCCTTACTGTGTTGAAGTGGAACCCGCTTCACACTTCTGCATACCAGGTTGGTGTCTGACCTGTCAGAGTACAGTCATGAAGCAAGCATTTTGC
>CAJQZJ010032984.1:4828112-4873691 GCA_907164525.1 Lophiomys imhausi | reverse complement strand
AAGCATTTTGCCTGTCTGTTGGTGTCTGAGCTGTCAGAGTACAGTCAGGAAGCAAGCATTTTGCCTGTCTAGGGAGTTGACAGTGTCACTTGTTACACAAGTCACCATCAGTTCAAAGTTGTTTGGTGCCAGTGTTGACAGATTGGCTTTAAAAAGAAATAAAAACAATAATATTTTCTTTCAAATGTCAAAGAGGAGAATTTCTTAAAGATGACCCTGAGAGCAAGCACAAACCACAGAAACTTGAGAGAAAAGCCTTCAGGTTTCATTTGCCTAAATGTCTTATTTAACTTCCCATCTTCTAATATTTATCTTAAATTTTAAAGCACTCAATTTTAAACAACTGATAACATTTCAGAATTCATTAATAATCTTGATGTTAAAACACTTTATGATTCTGAAAAAAAATCATTTTAAAATTATCACCAGAATTGTGATGATTTAAAATAAAAATGTAAGTGCATAAACTTAAATGATAGCACATTGAGTACTTTGCAAACTAAATTAGCAAGCTGAATTATGGTTTCAAATTATTAGCTACACAGCATGATTTTACACTCTTTTCTACATTATACCTGACTCATCAACAATTCACTTCTTTAAGTGTGACTTCCTTTATTTTAAAATATTTAATTTATTATGAGAACAGTTTTTAAAATCCTGTGAATATTTCATCTCAAAATCATTTTCACTTTTATAATTTATAGATATCAAACTTGAAAGTATAACATCTTCCCTACCCTCTTTACTTCCAACAATTATCTGAATATACAATTTATATCTCCTCAAAAAAAAAAACAGTTTTTAGATTTTTAACAAAGCATTAGAAATGGATTGCTGGAAGGAGGATTATTTATCTTGCACACCCCCATTTGGACTTTTTTCCCCATCATTGGTGGCTCAGTGGACTCTTTGTTGATTTAGCTAGTATTTGCAGAAATGAAACATGGTTATATTTATGATACATTATAGGATTTTTGCTAAGAAATTAAGCCACTTCTTCATGAGGTTGTTGTGAAATAGCTGATGTATACGCTGTAGTGAGACCCTGGATTTTCTTGGGAAGTGATAAAAAGAATACATAAAAGGATAATGCTAAAGTCAGCAGTCAAGATCAGCTTGTCCCAAAATTCTGATCGTCCTTACTCCCCTCCCAAATGTGCTACCCAGCCTGATTCTTACTATAATTTTTGAGAGTTGAATTAAAACACTTTAAAGTATTCAGGTAACAAAAGTACAGGCTATGCTTTAGAAAAGTTATTGTATAAATTATAAAAATGGTTTCAGTCACATTGTTTTATCACTTAGCGTAACAAATCTTTGAAAAGAAAATTCACTATAATCAGGAAATATCAGACTATAGTAAACAATCAACATTCACAATACAATACATTAGATAGTAAATATTCTTACATAAGAATTTGTTCTTATGAGTGATTTGTAAGTTCAGATAGCTTCTACAAAATCATGTTCAGAAAACAGTGAGTTGATTCAGCACATAAGGGTATTGTGGCCATTTCTGACATTTTAAGGTCCCAGGAACCCACATAGTGAAAGGAGAAAACTGATTCTTTGACTTATCCTCTGACCTCCACATATGTCATGGCACAGGTGTACCCACATACATACACATGCATGTCACACATAAATAAATACAAAAAAATCACGTTTTCTATTAACAGACAAAATAGAAATCAGTATCCTTATAAACTCGTAGCTTGCATCAGAATAAATTAATGAAAATGGATTGGATTTTTGTTGTACATTATAAAGTCAGTTTTACACATTAATTTATTCCTTTCTTAATTATTCAAGTCATTGCTAGACATTGCTTAGTTTTCAAAGACATTATTGTTGTTACTGTCATTTCCATACTACATATTAAAACGTGGTTTGAAGCAGTTTAGCAGTTGGGGTAAGATGCTGTCTAATTAGTAATTAGAATTAGTGCAGTTCCTGAACATTTTTTTTCATGACTTCAAGTCCTGTGACGAAGCCAGGAATCAGCTTCAGCCACGTGGCACTCTGGATGTTATGCAGTTCAATTCCTTATTGATTATATGTTTCTCATGTGTATGTAACCACATGCATGTGCGCTTTGTGGTGGCTGTGTGCTCTGCTGTGTCTTTATGTGAGGAATAACGTAGTTCTCTAAACTAGCCAGTGTGATGCAGAGTAATCATAATTCCTAGTAGTTTCCAAAAATAGTTGATGCATTAATATATAAATATTTATGGGATACACTATGACATTTTGATAAATCTGCACAATGTATGATCTTATGCATTCTGTATGTTCAACAACTGTCATTTTTTGTAAAAAGTAAATCATAATTCTTTTATCAATTTGAGCTATAAGTAAGTACGCCTTATGTGTTTTTTAGTGGAATTATAACATGTTTTTAAATTTTTGTTAAATATCTATTTTTAGCTATGTGAGTATGTGCTTATTTTTAACTGTCTTGCATCTATCTATCATCTATCTATCTATCTATCTGAACTAGAAATCTCTTAATTTCAGATGCCATTATTTAAAATGTAGTATAAAAAACTTGCTATTCCAAATAAATTCTTAATAAGTACCAACCATAGAAAATATGACTTTCATTTTTCGTTGATATAAACAGTTTCTAAATAAAATATGTTAGAGTATTGCTTTACTTGCCATCTGTGACACATTAAAACAGAAATGAAAGATTTTTTCATAAGTGTTACAGAATTTCTCAGAGAGGGGTACCACTGGAAAATATTTATTACTGGACAGAATGGAATATATACTTATTTGAAAGTTAAATTGAGCATATTGGTCAGAAAACCATGGGCAGATTACATGAATATCTGTAGAGTGGTATTTGCAACATCAGTTATTGAGATGTTTCGGGACTGTAGTCATGATGTGCTATTGTCAGTTTGTGTTTTTATTTTTTCTGCTAATAAAGAAATCAAAATCAGATCTATAATATGAATTGCCTAAATACTCATGTTAAATTTCTGCTAAAACATGAGTCCAAAATGTTAAGACATTGTTCATCATGGGGTTCCTGGCCAGCTATTGCAGCAAGTGAGAGAGTTCTTTGATGTGTACGTGTAATGAACACATATAGTTCCACACAGCATGAAACAAATATTGTCAAATCCTGGGCATAGTTTGTGAATATTCTACTAGTTTAAGGAAATGGATCTCTAAAGAATATGATTAACCTAAAATTAACACAAAAAGGAGAAAACAAGGAAGAATGTGTTCCATCCACAGGAAAATCTAGTGTGATTTAAAACTGCAAATCTGTCCCCAGTTCCTGATTTATAAACTTTGTGTATTATCCATGACCCACACTCTTTACATACCTAAAGAGTCTTAGGCAACTATGTTGGTTCTATAGTGGTTCTAATATGACCCTAAGAACACTGGAGGAGCTTGTCAAGTAAAGGGCATCAATTCCCTCTTCCATAGTGGTGGCAGGCAATGCTAGCTTCATTTCTGCTATCAAGTTTTTTCTTATTTACACCCCTTTTGACTTTGGGGATAGCACACTCAGCCTGATGTTAAAAATATATTGCACAGCCTGGTGGTTGAATAAATGAGGAATAAATAGATTTCCAAAGTCTGCTGGAAATATTGGCTTTGCTGTTTTAAGTCTGAAACACTCCACATTGCCTTACCATTCCCTATGCAAGTCGCATGTATGTGATGGCAGCTAGTATCAGCCATATTATAATTGCAAGAGAAAGGTAATAAGAACCATATTGTTCTTATATTGTTCTGTTTATCAAATATATCAACTGTCAGCCAAATATATTTTTATGAAAAAAAACCTTACATTAGAGTTTATTTTGGTTTTCTTAGAGCCAAACAAATTCTACATCAGAGAAAGGAACAGGAGAGAGAGACAGAGAGAGAGAGAGAGAGATATCTAGGTAATAAATATGTTCCACTCATAGGTGATTTAGAATACATTCAAATACACTTTGCTTTAATTTGGACAATTGTGTACTCAATCTATTTTCATATACATACACACACACACACACACACACACACACACACACATATATATAATTACTTCAGGATACATCTCCATCACAGTGTCCTCTTTACCCCTCCCAGTCCTGTCCTCCCACCCTCTACCCCCTATCCCTTCCATCACAATCCTCTGGAGTGGAGTGTACCTACAAAGCAGTCCGCTACCCCAGTTCTGGAGTCATATGAGGTCCAAGTGCCTCCTCATACACTGGGGGCTTACAAGGGAGCACCACTAGGGCAAACTGTCTCATTGACAGGAAAAAAGTCTATGTTCATATTCCCTTTGGTGTGTTGGTTGTAGTATAGTTATCCTGTACTATATGGATAAAATCTGACTATAAGTGAATAGATGCCATGTGCATCCTTCTGAGTCTGGGTTAGCTTGCTCAGGATGAGCTTCTCTAGTTACATCCATTTGGCTGCAAATTGCATGATTTCATTGTTTCTGATAGCTGAGTAGTATTCCATCATGTAGATGTACCACAGTTTTTTAATCCATTCTTCAGTTGAGGGACATCTGGTTGTTTCCAATTTCTAGCTATTACAAATAAGGCTGCTATGAATATAGATTAGGAAACTTCCTTGTGATTCGGTGAGGAATCATTTGGATGTATACCCAGAAGTGGTATGGCTGGGTCCCTAGGCAGAGCTATTCCAAGTTTTCTAAGATATCGCCAGACTGACCTCCATAGTGGTTGCACAAGCCTGCACTTCCACCAGCAATGGAGGAGGGTTCCCTTTTCTCCACACCCTCCCCAGCATGTGCTGTCATTTGAGTTTTTGATCTTAGCCATTCTGACAGGTGTGAATGGAATCTCAGAGTCATCTTGAGCTGTATTTCTCTGATGATTAGGGATACTGAGCATTTCTTCAATGTCTCTCAGCCATTAAGGATTCCTCCTTTGTGACTTCTTTGTTTAGCTCTGTTCCCCATTTTGCAATTGGATTATTTGGTTTCTTGGCATTTAATTTCTTGAGTTCTTTGTAAATTTTGGGTATTAGGCCTCTGTCAGATGTGGGGTTGGTGAACATTTTTTTCCCAATCTTTAAGCTGCCATTTTGTTCAAATCACAGTGTCTTTTGCCTTACAGAAGCTTCTCAGTTTCATGATGTCCCATTTATTGATCCCTCTTTGCAGACAGTATGATAGTATACATAAGTGACCCCAAAAATTCCACCAGAGAACACTTACATCTGATAAACACCTTCAGCAAAGTGGCTGGATACAAAATTAATTTTAATAAGTCAGAAGCCCTTCTTTATAAAACAAATAAATGAGATGAGAAAGAAATTAGGGAAACACCACCTTTCACAATACCCACAAACAGCATAAAATACCTGGGGGTAACTCTAACCAAGCAAGTAAAAGACCTTTATGACAAGAGCTTCAAGTCCTTGAAGAAAGAAATTGAAGAGACCATCAAAAGATGGAAATATCTCCCATGCTTATGGATAGGTAGGATCAACATAATAAAAATGGCCATCCTACCAAAAGCAATTTACAGATTCAATGAAATTCCTATCAAACTACCAACACAATTCTTTTTATACCTGAAAAAAAACTCTTCTTAATTTCATATGAAACAGCAAAAAACACAAATAGCTAAATCAATCCTGTACAATAAAAAAACATCTGGGGGTATCACAATCCTAGATTGCAAGCTGTACTACAGAGCAATAGCAATAAAAACAGCATGCTACTGGTATAGAAACAGACCAGTGGATCAATGGAATCTAATTGAAGACCCAGAAATGAACCCACACACCTATGGTCAACTAATCTTTGACAAAGAAGCCAAAACCGCACAATGGAAAAAGGACAGCATCTTCAACAAATGGTGCTGTTCCAACTGGATGTCCACATGTAAAAGGATGAAATTAGACCCATACTTATCGCCTTGTACAAAACTTAAGCCCACGTGGATCAAAGACCTTAACATAAGGCCGATCACACTAAATCTACTAGAAGAGAAATTGGGGAAAACCCTCGAACTCATCGGCACAGGTGACAACTTCCTGAACAGAACACCAACAGCTCAGGATCTAAGACCAACAATCGATCTATTTTCTTAACACCACATTTCTGCGTTACATTTCTTTACTGTCGTGTGTTAACACGGTGTCATCATAGACCAGAGGTGCAAAGGACCTAACTAGTAGGGCAATAGGCCAGCTCCTCGTGTTCTAATAAAAGGTGAAACTGCAGGTATTATCTTCTTTGTATTTATCTCCTCTGCTTCCCCTCCCCCACATTTCTTTTGTGTCTGAGTGTGTGGCATGCTTGTATGCCGTGTATGGTATCCACACATGCATGGATGCCAGTGAATGCAGAGGCCAGAGAAGGATGCCTTGTGTAGTGCTCTATCATTCTCTGCTTTGCCTTTGGCAGAGGTTTACTTTCACTAATCCCAGAGCTAGGCTGGTGGCCATCAAGTCCCAGTAACCTCCTGTCTCAGATCCTGAAAGTCCTGGGTTTACAGACATGTGTGAAGATACTTGGCTTTTTAAAAATAAATTAATTTATTTATTCATTTATTTATTACTTCAGGTTACATCTCCATCGTTGTGTCCTATTTCCACCCCTCGCAGTCCCGCCCTCCCACCCTCTACACGCTATCCCTTCCATTCCACTCCTCTGGAGTGGAGTGTCCCTACATAACAGTCCCCCAGACCAGTTCAGCCCCAGTGTATGAGGAGGCTCTTGGCCCTCATATGACTGCTGAACTGGGATACTTGGCTTTTTAACTAAGCTTCTGGGTATTTGAATTCAGGTCCTCAAGCAAGCGTTCTTACCACTGAGATATCTCCCCAGACTCACTGTTAACTATTGGGATGTGGTTACTTCTTTATGGCTGAAATTAGTTTTGAATAAACAAAAGAATGAAAGCTGATCTGCACAGGATTTTGGCTAGAGACACTAGACTGTTGGGAGGATCTAATGTGAAGGGAATAGTGAGGGGGAGCTCTAGGTGAGGATCTACAGAGTTGGATCATGAAAGGAAGAACCAGAGAGGAGGCTTTACTGAGGGGAAACCAGAGAGGAGACGCCAATGACGATGGTGTACTGAGGAGTAGCCAAGGATAAGTCAACAATAAGGATTCCTGTTTGGGTGCAGCTGTATACACTAGTAATCATTAGTTTTTATTCATTGTGTTTCCTGTTTGTTTGTTTGCTTGCTTGTCTTAAATAACCACATTATTTTTCAATGTGATTTGGTTTGCACATATTATGTTATAATAATATTCTAGATCAGCTAGTCAAGCAATCAGCTGTTTAAGTTGTTGTTTCTTTAGGGAAGAGAAATCAAGGATAAAAACAATCATGAATTAATATTGCACACAAAACTTATTGGATATTTCTAACTTTCCCTATCTATACCTATGTATTGTAAGTTGTATTTTGCAGGTGCACAAACGTTACCCCTGGGTATATACAGATACTTCAGGAAGCTGTATTAATCACCTCTGAAACTAAAATAGTGTATAGACAATGAATGCCATGTCCCAGTATTTGTATCATATGTGGGAGGAAATATAATGCAGTTTTTATGTATGGCTGTCTTGGTGGAAGCTTATGCCTTGTGTCCCAATAGCTTTGAAGTACTAGATACAAAACTAAGTAATGAATGTTTACCAGACTGTAAGAAACTGGGTTTTTTTGTTTTGTTTTTTTTTTTTTTTTTTTGCACCCAGTTTTCATAATAAAGTCTTAAATGTGGACTGGTATTGAGGAACTACTATTGAGCAGTATTAATTCAGTAAGTTTATACTTTTAGAAACAAATGGAGCAGTTCAGATGATAGCATTTCAACTTGTATTTTTAATTGACATAAAAATGGTGAGGCTTTATCTCCTCTGAGTTCCTTGCCTTTCCTCTGCCTCTTCCTTCTGTTCTCTTTTTTTTTTTTCTTCTTCCTCAGATTCTTTGGACTGAGTAATCAACATATACTATTATGTGAAATTTTAATCAGGTTAATTCTATAATGATTTTGAAATAAAATCAACTGAGAAGCAGAAGTGAACAATACTGAAATGTTACATTTTATATTACTGTAATATAATATAATCCTCTATCATTTATCAAACCTGTTTTCAAGTAAAAACATGTCCTCAACTGAAAATGTTACTCTGGCCTATAAGAAGTTATTTATCAATGTGCTTGTTTATGTGTGTAAGGTCCATTTGTATTATTAAAAGGTACCTGGCTGAGGCCCATGACTTTATATACTTACTAATAAAATCCATTCCACAAATGTTCTGTCTATATACAAGGCAAGGCCTTTGTCTTTGCATAGTTGGCTTTATAAATAAGAGAGCTTATGGCTTTAGACTCACAGAAAGTTACAAATGGAACCAGGTTTTCTGACAGACCAAGAAAAAAAAAAGTGGTTTGGAAATGGCTCAAAATTTTTCTCAGCACAGAACAGTAAAGTCACTGGGTCTTTATCATCAATACCATGTATTGTATGTCTTGTTAAAAAGAGGCCATGTATTGATGGTTCTCTCCCCATTCTAATAATTTAATTTAATTTTTACTAAGAAGTATCCCCTTTAAAGGATTTGAAATTTAGGTTTTAGTTTCCTATCTTGCTGTTACTCATAAAATATTCCATATATTATAAAACCTGGTCATTTATTTGATAAAACTATGAATGTGTTATTTGCACACCTAAAAAGGTCAGCGTTTGTTATGAACGGTGGTGGACTCAGACCTTAAAATGACAACGTAAGTTCCTGACCAAACTTCAAAGAAATCATTCTCAACTCTACCTGTGCATCACGCTACCAGTGCATTCATCTATGCATGTGAAAGATACTGATGCCAGAATTGGAATTTAGAGTATCTTATTTTAGAAAAGAAGTATTCTGGAGTGGGTCCCAGACATCAGTTATTTTAATACAGGAAAAACAATTTTTCTAGCCATGTGCCAGAAGTGATTTTTAATATGTAATATTAATTCATACATACATTTCTATTATAGTCTATTTGTGAATTGTACACTATGGTCATTCCTATTTTGGATCTCAGAATCCTGAGCACAATGTAGTTAATTTTATTGATCAAGTTCACACAGCAAAACAAGCAGTGGATCCCATCATTAAGCCAGTAGGTTGTCTCTTAAGCTCACCCTTCTGAACTCTTTACCAGCACTCAAGAAACAGCATAAGAACTGTGGAGATAAAGTATAAACTCACATATGTTGATTCCTAGCAATGAAAATAATATAGATGAGGTAGAGGGAAATGGTGTTTTAACTAGTTGTTACTTTACTCTGCTGATCAGAAAATCACAAGAAAATCTTTATCCTGGGTTGATATTATTTACCTACAAGTTGTCTTATATATACAAATATCTCTAGATATTATAAATATGGTGCTACCACCCCTGATAAGTAATTTAGTTGCAGATTACACTGCTCAAACGTGAAGTTAAAATTTATAAGGCTGAAACCAAAATGTTTTCTTGTTTGCTTCCTTACTGTCCCCAAAAGATTTGCTGGTGCCTGACTTACACTGTGTCCATTCTTCAGCTTTACATTCGTACTGTGTGTGTACACTGCTATTTGGGTTTTTTTTTTGTTTTGTTTTGTTTTTTGTTTTTGGTATTTTGAGTAAAGATTTCCTTAATGGTGCTTGGATGTAGCTCAGTGGATGGAGTGTTTTTCTAACATGTATGTAGCCCCAAGTTCAATCTCCAGCACTGCATACCCTGGAGATGCTGTTGCATACCTGTGACCTCAGGATTCAGAAAATAGATATTGGAGGATGTGGAGTTAAAGGTCATTTTCCGATACATAGGAATTTTAAGACATTTCTAGGACACATGGGGGTCTGTCACAAAAAGATTGATAGAAGGCAGGTGGTCAGACTTCATTATCCATTATCTCCGGAGTCCATATATTTGTTTATATTATAATCACTCATGGAAACAATGCTGAAAATATGCTGAAGTTCCGAATGAACAGAACTCTCATAAAAAAAAATCAATAGAAATGTTCAGCAGCTGAGCAGAGCTTTCTGGGCATTTTAATGTAACAGTGAAGGGTACTTGACCAACACTATAGTTCTTTGAAACGACGCTGCTGCTTAAGATGTTAGTATAGAAGAGATAAATAGCTTTTCTCAGAAGGAAATCATTGAAGGAAGCTATATAGGAAATAAATGCTTCTTTCACTAAGAAATCTTGCTAATAAAAAAAAATATCAGTTAAGCAACACACAAAAGGGGACTTATGGTACAGTTGTATATCTGACACGAGGCTCCTCAGCACAGGCTGGAAACTGCAATTGAGTAGTCAGTCTGTGCCTTACAGGACATCTGCTCTAGAGTGCTTTGAATAACAATGACTTGAGTCTTTGTTTTCTTTTACAATAATAATCCTAAGTGCATCTTGACGCTTGGCTCATCTTGTCTCTAGGTCATAGAGCCTAATCCTCCACTTTCCACCTGAAAACAGGAGACCTCTCTAAAATATTTCATTCTCCTCAGAAAACTTGTATTAGCTGGCTGATACTCAATCAGTTTTATTGATCTCAATATATTACAGAAAGTCGTAGGAAATACCCATGCTTATTAGTGAGAATATGGTCCAATTAACATGGCAGCTCCACGTACAGAGCACAGCAGCTGGTAAAAGGTACTGCGGCTCTCCAGGTGTTAAATGACTCACCTCCTGATGTGCTGCAGAAAGAAACATCAAGATTCAAAATTAGTCCTTAAAATAGTACCCTTGGATTAAAAATTCCATATATCTGGGGTCATTAACTCAGTCAGGATATCAAAGAAACTGTCAACAGTGGTTACTTTAACAAAAATGTCTTTAACACAGAGAGGATGTCAGGGAGAGAGTTTCACTTTTTTTTTTTAAATACTTTATTTTTTTTTCTTCAAGTTACATCTCAGTCACAAACCCCTCCCTATTCCCCCTTCCAATCCCACCCTTCCACCCTCTTCCCCCGAGAAGTTTCCCCTTTCAGTCCAACAGATGGTTCCTTCTCTTATAACAGTAAGTATTATACAAAACAACAGATATAAATATGCCACATTTATGAGAGTTAAATGGCCCAGTATACCTTCCCAATGTCCAGTTTATACATATTTGGCCCCTGACTTTAACATTCTACTATCTAACCATCTCCATGTGTTTAAAGGTCTATATCTGACTCAACATTCATACTAACTTGCAACACACTTTTAAGAGTATCTTCTTAGATCTATAACACCCTCTTGATTCCTAAACAACTCAAAATTTAACTATGAGACTCTAGCTGTCTATTCTTCAACCACCTCAGAGACCTGAGAGGGATAAATATATCTGCTTATATAGGAAGTGCAGGGCCTGCAGCTTCCAAAACTAAGAAAGGACATACCAATGACTGCCTGGACAGTTCCCATTTCTCTCCATACATTCCTGCATCAGTCTTCAGCCTTTGGGTCCTGTTTCTCTGACAGACATTTGTTGTAGAGCAGGGATTATGAAGGACTTACTTTTAATATTGTGCATTATGTATGTATGTGCCTTTGCCATTTTTTTTTTTTTTGGTTTTTTTCGAGACAGGGTTTCTCTGTGTATCCTTGGCTGTCCTGGACTCACTTTGTAGACCGGGCTGGCCTCGAACTCACAAAGATCCGCCTGCCTCTGCCTCCCAAGTGCTGGGATTAAAGGCGTGCGCCACCACCGCCCGGCTACCTTTGCCATCTTAAAGGAGGTAATTTTTAAAAATCTACTTTATCTAACATCTCCAGGTGTTAGCAGGTTCTACAGGCTTTTTCTTGTATAGCAGTATCCACAGTGTCTCTACATCCCCTTGTTAGCTTCCGCTTCACTGGGGCAGAACCTCTTAAAAGGAAGAGTGATATTTTGGCTCATGGTTTCAGGGCTTCTCCATCATGATTATCTCTGTTGAACCTAGGACTATGGAAAGTCGCAGAATCATGGTGGCTGGAGCATGTGACAGAGGCTTCTGACCCCATTGCAGATAGGAAGCAGAGAGAGAGAGAGAGAGAGAGAGAGAGAGAGAGAGAGAGAAACAGGATCAGGCGTAGCCTTAAAGAGCATGTCACCAGTGACATACTTTTTCCAGAGATGCCCCACTGTCTAAAGTTTCCACTGTCTCCCAGGCAGAGACACACGTGGGAGCTTTAATTATGCTTAAATTGCCTACTCACAAGAGATGAAGCACCTGGAAGCATCTAGCTATTATTAGCCAGGTAGGATCAAAAATGAGAAATGGGACTTGAAATCATAGGCCTACCTGGAGCATACCTCTTTATAATAGGATGCTTTGTGAAGTCTATATGACTCCACTTCTTCACAGCAAAAATAGAAATAACAATATCTACCTTTTACTGTTATAATATGGCAAAGAGAAATCAGAATGTAAACCCTAAGAGTTATGTGGATGTGTGTAATGTATGAGCACAGAATTTTCCAAGGTCCTAAGGATCAAAGAAAAGTCTATTCTACAGCTAGTAAATCCCAAACAAATATTGGTTGACAGCAGCTACGCCAGTCAAGAATGACCCTTAAATACTGATTGAAAAGCTAGAATATTTTTCTCATAAGGTTAATTTTTCTTAACCTTTCCCCAAGTCCCGTGAGACTGATTCCCACTTCCTCTCTGAATGATTCTTCATTAGGAGGACATCTCTCACTAAAGGAAATGCCTGATTTATACCTTCTATTTTCAGAAGTTTATATCCAGAGAATTTTTTGAAGTTTAAAAATGACCAGGAATTACAAATTATCTTTTTACCAACAGATACTTTGATTGTCCTTCAAGAGAGATAGGCAGGCGGAAGCACGTGTTTGAAAACTCTGCCAACAAGAATTTCCACAACTCACCACACTTACCCTGACACATTTTACAGAAAGGTTTTGATCTAAATGTCAGAAACTTAGTGTAATCCACATCTAAACAGTTGTTAGTAATTCTAGAGAAGAAAATTTGATTCTCATTGATGTACTATTGGCAGATCATTTCTGTAACTGTTGCTTTAAGGAGTGGAGTTCTGATCAAATGGTACAGCAGGCATTTTACCAATTCTATTTCTAGTATATTATCTGGACAAAAATATGTCAGCTGGTGTAGCTTCTGAATGCACTTGAGGAGTTGTCTACCCAGTATGTTTTTCTCTTCCTGCTTTGTCAAGTAAATATCATGTCTACTTTTTCATAGAACTTCATGTTTTTAATGATAGCTCCTATGAAAAAATCAACTTGTTTCATACTGATTTTTTTCCAACTATTTGGTATTGAATGACATTTGGTTTGTTTTAGCTAAAAGGTACCTTTCCCTTCAACCATATGACTTAAGGATTCTGTAACAAATAGTGTGCACTAGATTGCTGCCACTTCCACTGCCTGCAGACTTTTTTATGTGCTAAAATATTTTAGTTACTATTTATAATATGCTGTTGATCGTTTTTGTAGGAAATTAAAGCTTAGGTGCTTAGTAAAAAAATGTGTGTTAACATTTTATACATACACCTAATTGTCCCAGAAGTCAATTTACTGTATTACAAATAAATACCACATTGGAACAATTATACTTAGGGACTAGTGCTCTGTGATTGAAATACATTATATGCATTTTGTTTATTTTAAAATATAAAAACAAAATACTCTTAAAATGGAAAGAATGATAAATATAATGTTATGAAATACTACAGTAATATTGATGCATGTACTTTTCACTTCTAAAGATGCTTGAAACTGAGTTCTGTATTGAGAATGTATAGTAACAGGAGTGCTCAGTGAAAGAAAAATTTTGTGTTAGTGTCAAATATATATTACAGAGTTTTCTAAAGAATCTTCAGCTCTACCTTTTGCAATCATCTAATGGAAATTTACAAATGCCAGAATAATTAACAAGTATGTATGCATGCTCATAGTTTATTTCATACTTCTTGATTCATCTTTCCTTTTTGCCCTGCTAGAATTACTGATAAATGTTCACTCTGTTTTTTGAAATACAGGTAGAAAATCTGCTTAGGTAAAGTGATAATTGCTATAAATAAAGTACCTTTAAAAATCAAAAGTCAAAATTGAATTCAAAAGCTTCACTAAAGTTCTACCACACACATATAAACATTCTTCCTGTTGTGGAGTGGGATTTGTTCCTGTAAAATATTGTGTTTGTAGCTTAAGATCAAAATGTTCCACAGGATATTTCAATGTAGTGACTGACAGGCCACATCATGATATATGAACACTAACCTTGTTCATAGAAATAAAAAAAGGGGCAGGTATATAAACTTTCTTGATATTACTGTGATAAGAAATTACCCCAAACTGAATAACTTACAAAATTCATTTTATAACCCACAATTTTTGTGAATCAGATTCTGGACTGAGTATTATTTAGCTCACCCATTGCTAGCAGGCTACCTCCAGTCTCATTCAGTTGTTTGATCCTTCCTAAAGGACTGACATCTCCACTTCTCTGCTGTCAGCCAGGATCAGAATTTAATCATAATGTCCACCTCCTTATTTTCTTGTGTTTCCCATATGACCCTCCGCTAATGGGGCACTGATTGTCCTTCAGGATTCAGAGCTCCCTGTCTTCCTTCAATACATATCTCTGACTCAAGCTGGAGCGTCTTTCCATACTGAACTCTATAGTTTTTCTTTTATCTGCAGTTTCTTTTGTGGTGTCACCATACCTCCTACACTGTGTTTTCGGTAGTTCTTTACTTCATTCAGAAAAACTTCCATATCTACACACACACACAAACACACATACAGAAACACACACACACACACACATGCTTAATGTTTTAGCAAGGGGAATTGGAGGCCTTATTCTTTGATTTAATGGTAACTTTGAAATTTAAGTTCAAACTGTATAAAATATCACGTGGTTTAGCTTTCTATACCAACAATTCATCCTAGTTATAGAGTATAAATCAGAAACTTGGTCTTACAAGATCAAAACCAAAAATCTACCTTTCTGCCTCTTATTTGACTTTTAATTTTTGGTTTCATAAATTTTATCAACTTTGTTATCATGCTATTGAGATTTGCCATTTTCATCCGTGGAAATCATCCTTTGATTTCCTAAGATCTTGTTTTAGCCATCATTTAGTACAGATTCCAAATATAATTAACAGTGTTCTTTACATGGCGTGGTTTTACATGGTATTTTTATGTCTCTCCCATGGTTCAGAGGAATTTTCAACAGCCAAGAAAGTTTTATCTATTTCTCTAATTAAGATCATCATATTTGAATATTTCTAAAAATATAGGTGAGAAATGTATCTGTTAATCATCCAATAGAAGTTCTACTAAAATTATGTTAATTGGATCTGGCATCATAATACTTTCAACAAATATTTCCCAGTTCATATTATTGCTCACTGCTTAATAGTTTCACACCAGTTCCAATTTAATTGTATATTGATTTCATTTTAATAAGTATGGACATTATAAATTAATGTCCTACCATGCAATTGGTTGTTAAATGTTATGTAATTTAGCTTTTAGATTTCATTTTCAGAAATGAACCATGGGTTACAATTAACTGTGTGTTTGGTGTGAGTGGATTCTTAGTTAAACTACGTAACTGTGATTCATGAAGTAGATTAGCTATGACAAAATAACCATAGAATGCCTTGTGTTTTAGCATCTGCAGACCTATGCCACTCTCCTCTATACCTTCCTTTGTAAGCTGACACTCTTGGACTCTGACAAGTTTAGAGATGTCTGTGTTAATGGATGGTATACTTTGGAGGAACCTGTCTTCTATGCCTAAAATATTAAAACTCACAGAAAATAGTATCAGTTTTTCTAAACCAAAACCTTTTATTTGAAGTATCTTTCTATCTCATGGCTCACTATTCTCAAGTGTTAGTTAGTCACTAATACTTCTGTCTCTGCCTTCTAAAAGTGTATGGATGGATACACTATCACCAAGAGTTTTCAAATCAAATAAGTGCACAGAAGAGCAATGTGTCCCTTGTGGACACGGCTTCCTGTGCAGAAGAGGAGAAATGTGCTGTGGCGCAGTGCACCCTTAGAGTGATAGGATGAACTTCAAAATATTACAGATTTCAAATGGTTTTTGGCACCCATTTCCCCCAAATCCTCAATTACCACAATTATATCTTTAAAAGTTCCTTTGCAGTTTCTAATCATAATTTTAGTGTAACTTTCAAAAATCAAGTCTTGTTTTACATTAGAGCATGCTCTGTGTTGTATTTATAGTCCACATCTCCATAGCTCTGAAAATCCAAAGGTTTCTGTCTCTTTCACATTTTGAGATAGCAGCTGAACAGAACTTGAACAGTTACTGAGAACTTCAGACTGTGATGCATGTTACTCGAAAGTATCCTGAAGTTTTAAATGCGTTAATCCTATTGCATTACCTATTTCTTTCCAACTCGATTTTACATGGCGCACCTAAATCATATGCTGTAATCAGAGCCCGGGTGTACAAGTCACTGTGCTGTTCTTTGCAGTGTTTCCACCTGGGCTGCGTTCTAGACTTCAGAATAAATGAGACACTCCAAAACTGTTAAAAACAATGTCACCTTCTCATTGGTTGGGGTTTATGCTTCCCAAGGCTATGGAGACCAGTCACACATCTCAGTCTGAGTTAGGCTAAGCATGGTCTTCATGAGTTTTGAGATAAGTTTTCACAGCTACTGTGAGGCATAAAAGTTGCTGAAAATGGGTTTTTTGGTTGAAAATTTGCTTCATTGAACATGTACCAGATATGCATTTACCTTTAAACACAGTATGCAGAGAATTTCACCTGAATTTTCTTCAGGAAGAAGTCATTCCACTTAATGTGCCTAGTTTTTCTTTATTAGTAATGTGGGCAGAAATGACAGTCATGACTCTTCCTTGCCTTTCCTTCAAAATTGCAAAACAAGGAAGATGTGAAAAATGTATTTTCCAGACATTAATGCAAGAAAGTATTAAGTAGAAAAAACAAAATGAAGCCAAAGGGATAAACATAAGAAATTTGCTTAAATGGCTTTGGTCCCATATAATTACTTTTCTGTCAGCGGGATTATTAACAATTTTGGACATCTGAAAATTAAATTAACAGCCTGAAAATATTTTACAGAATGAGGTAGAGCAAGATACATGAGACATAATGACCCCACTGAAACTCAGCCAAGCTGGTGCAGCAACTCACTTAGACAGTGGAGACGACTAGTTAATTATCGCTGAGCAAGTTGGACAGTGCAAATTAGCTTACCGAATTCCAAAGCCTCAGCTACCAGAAAGAGGATATGCCACTAATTAGAATGAAGGAACTCTGCACATACTATTATCAGCATAGAAAGAGAAAGCAAGTCTTCAGCTTTGAACTGCATCTACTAAAGCTTTCAGAGCCTGGGTTACTATGTATGAATTATACATCCAGGATATAAAGCCAGTGGCATACCACGCCCAGTTTGGTAAGGGAGAAGCTTGTACATTTTCTGGCATCTTCACCTAATGAAGCGTAAAACTTTTCACTAAAGTTAGTTTGTATTCTTTGAGAATACACAGGGACAGAAACATATATGCAGACATATATACACAAATGAAACATAAAACTTTTTAAAGTATGTACTCTTTAAGTCAAGATTCGACCTCATGAACTTTTTTTCTCCAAAATATTCAGATTTTTATTTCATTTGAAAGGGGTATTTCTGTTGTGTGTAAAATAAATATTTGGACTTAGTTTATCACTGGAGATTAATCTGAAGTCGTATTTTCTAGCCTTAATTAGCATTCATTTGCTTAATTGTCATTCTCAGCCCCATCATTTTCATCTTTCACTAACTTGAACAATACTATCTTCTGCTGTTTGCACTTTAATTTAAATTTCTATTAAGGTTTATGATCAGTAATAAGGCCCTGTTTGAATATTCATTAGCTTTTGAATTGTGAGCTATGAAAAGGTGCTTTCTCTTACCTTAATGAAACTTGCACAGCATGGGACTGATCAGTTGTGACATTTGATGTGAGGCACACAGTGAATTTTCTCATTGTTTATTGACATATCTTGTCCAAACAGCTCCCTCGCAAGTGAGTGGAGTGATGAAGGAGCGGGTGCTGCAGCGGAGTGTGGAGCTCTCCTGGCAGGAGCCAGAGCATCCCAATGGAGTCATCACGGAATATGAAATCAAGTATTACGAGAAAGTAAGTGTGAGAGAGTTGCTGTGTCTGATGCCACCTGACTGCACTCTACGCTACTGCTGGTCATTACACTATTATTTGGACCTACTTCAAAACCTGTACTTATGATTCACTGTGTTTAATAACCATCTCCACAATCTCTTGTTCATGATTACAATCAAGATCTCTACTTGTTAACTTTATGTGTCACACAAGTGAGAATATTGTTTTTGTAGTGTATTTCTTCAGTTTTTTATACAATAAATAGATGTAGGTTGCTCTAATGGCGCCGAAATTAATCCAGTACATTTTTGAAAAGTATTCCTTTCAGTCTAATTAGTGTGCTTTATGACACTTTAACTTGGGGTTTCATAGGATCAATGTTTCAAATACTGTTATAATAGCTAATGATATTATCCTCCAACACTAAGATTGGGGTGATGTTATTTCATTCCTTTAAATTCTCTCTGAAAATAATAGCATACATACTAGATTATTAGGTCTCAAGCTTCCCCTTACATAAAACGTACTGTCTAAAACACAGGTGCTTCTCTTTTCTATACTCTCTGTAGAATGACCAAGTATTAATAACAAATATCCCTCCATGTGAATATATTAATCCATAAATTATTTAGAGAGGGAAAAGCCATAAGCTCTATTCACAAATATCTGAGTTATAACACAAAGAAAGATACCACTCAAAATTTAAAACACAGAACCTACCACTATTAGATGTTATGACTTTAATGGTAATAAATGATGCAATATCAACTTCACTGAGTTAGTTAGGCTAAAGCTCCAATACATAGGACCACTTCACTATTTAGAGATAAATTCCTAACATTTTGGCAAAATTTGGAAATGAGTACAATTCATGACAATGGCCCTCCACACTAGCTGAGGATAAACAGAGAGTTTAAAATAAGGTAAGTGTCAATGTTCTCATTTGAAACACTTTGGCTTGCTATTTTTATTCTGATTTGGTTTCTTCTTGGCCTCAGCTTCGGTTTTATGCTTCAGCTTTGTACCAAAAAATGTATTTCTTGTCCTATCAAATGCACTTAAATGTTATCATTGTTTTTAACGCTGCTTTTTAAATGTGTTTCACCATAATCCCTAATAGTTATGGTCCTTCCAGAAATTGGCAGATTTTAAAGTCAATAAAGCACATTATACAGTACCATGTGGCAGAGTTTCTCACAAGGAATCTGCAATCTTCTGCAAATCTTTACTCTGATATAAGTGCATTCAAATTGCTGGATTTTATTTGCATGAGATAAATAGAATGTATTTACAGCCAGTGATGGGTAGAATGGGCAGTTATTGGAATACAGGACTGGAACCAAGTAGCTGCGCTATGGATCCTGTGTACAGAATATCGTGTACAGTATTGTTGCTCACCAACTGTGCGTTCTTTCTGGTTCCGCTCAGATATACTGCAACTGTCTGTGATTACATATATAATACCCATGATCGTCTTTATGAATGATTATGCTGATGGCTAATCATGAATCAACTCCATAAAGTTAGTCTGAGTGCTTATTTCCACTTCTAGAAGTAGCAGTGTAAAGGGAAATAAATCAAGGTGATTGTTTTCAGGTTTCAGTAAATATTTTAGCACTGGTACTTATGGAAGGAATCATTAACTATCCAAAAATGTATGTTTTAAAAAGCATAACTTTTCAACTTGTCTTCATAAGTAGCATGAGAAAGTTACATCAATGAAAATTCAAGTATTACTCTTTTAAATATTGTTTTGATGAGTTTTTATGTGATTTATGTTTCATATTTAATTAATTCTTAAACTTATCTCAAATGTATGTGAATGATATATATGTATATATGTATATTAAATGTGCTTCACACAAGATTTGAAAAGATGGAAGAATGTAAGCTATTGCTTTAATGAACTTTGCATGCCTTGGTATTTACATTTGACAAGTGAGTAAATAAAGTTGAATTTAAAATAATGTCAAACCACCACCATAATTCACATACCTTATCTCACACTGAGAGATGTAATTAAAATTTTCTTCTTGTTTTTATTGGGAGTAACTAATGTTCAGTATGGTTTCAATATTTAGCTTAATTTCTTGATTTGATAGATTGTTTGATTTTTGGCACATGAATTTTGTTTTCTCAATATCACTCAGAAAAAAGTTTGAAGAACCAACACAACTATATGAAGTCCTCTACTAAACCAGAGGTTTCCAAGATTTCCCTGAATTTTAGTTAATAAAGAAATGTGGCCAAAATGTGTAACCACTATGCCCCGCCTGAACACAGCAAAAGCCCAAACACTGTGATTATTTTAATAACTTTTTTCACTTTGAAATTCATACAACAAAGTATTTTATAGTATCTTTGAAACACTCAGTGTTATAGTATTCCAGAAGGTACACTCTAACCTCAGTTAAACAAAGGAAATATGGAAATGAAAATCAATTACCAGAATCAGCTGTCAAATAAATTTTCCCTGTAAATATCATTGCAGGATCAAAGAGAAAGGACCTACTCAACACTAAAAACCAAGTCCACCTCAGCCTCCATTAATAATCTGAAACCGGGAACAGTGTATGTTTTTCAGATCCGGGCTTTTACTGCTGCTGGTTATGGAAATTACAGCCCCAGGCTTGATGTTGCCACACTAGAGGAAGCTCCAGGTAAAATGTTTGAAGGTAATTACCATCTTTGGTTCAGATTCTTCACTTAATAACTGTCATTTAGTGCTTTGTTTTTTTTTTTTTGGTGTTTTGTGTTTTTTTTTTTTTGAGGATGATGATTTTTGCATCAAATTTAATTTTTGATTAAACAAGTGAATATACAGGAACATAAGTGTATCAATTATAAAGATCATTCATGAAAATAATATTAATATTCTCTTTATTCAATAATGTTTCAAGTTTATGATATCAGTCTTTTCAAGGTATGCTATATTTATTAAAAATTAAATCACAAACACATGTAGGGGTTGTTCAGTTTGTGTGTTGGCACAAGATGTTTCTGTGGACCTCAGAGTGGTGTAATTCAAATTATGTGCATTAAATAGATTCTTTTACAGGAAGGCCCCAAAAGGATGACTGAAGGAATTAGGAATAGTACACTATTCATGATTTTGACTTAATTGGAGCTCTATGTTTCTAGCAATGGTCTCAGACATTAAGGGTTCAGAAAGATCTCAAAACTTGTGTTTCTTCTATTTGGACTCTTTTTAGCTTCTGTTATGAATTATTTCAACTATATTAGAGAATCTGAATTATACATGAAAAACAAATGAATATCCTGGAACCCACCACTCAAACTGAAAATAGAACATAATCAATGAGTTTTAAGCTGCTTTATCAACTGTTTATGCTTCATAATGTAAAATAAGTTTGTAGTTTAAATATGTGACTATGTTACATGGAACATATAAACAGTTAGTTACATCTTGAGATGTAAGTTTCTCCTCAGACTCTACTCAGAGCGCCATGACTACAGCTGCTGGTCATTCCTCTGCTAGCCTAAGACCGTAGTGTGTCTCCACATTTGGAAATATGTGGAAAGTTTAGTTCCCGGTGTTACTGCTTAGACTCTCTGGTTAGCCAGTTTTGCCCAGTGACTCCTTCCTGTTATCCCTTGTAATTGTAGTGTTCCTCTAAAATTTTAAACAAAAGTGAATAAAAATCATGATATTACTTTCTTGACTTTTAAGAAATCTTTTGAAGTAATGAAGCTTTGATCAGAATTATTTAGACTTCAGAAAAAATTATATACCTTTAAATGATAGAATAAATTGATAAATATCCTGTGCATTAATTGAGGTTTGGTAAATTTGTTAGCCATAACCTTCTTTCAAAATATTGTTACATTTTAAACTGAATAACAAAAGATATATATGAAATTAGTATTATGAAATTTCAGTAATTTGTAGAATTGCACATGTAAAGGTATCTGTTGAAAAACAAAGTTTCCATAATGTAATATGATGGGTTGAATGGCACTTACTTTCATCAGTATCATTTATATGGAATATATAAGAGCAAAATTAAGAATATCTACATTTAGTAGCTCCCAAGAAGCAATTAAAGCAGTTGAAGTAGATATTTCAACAATGAAACAAAAAACCAGTTTAGTATTGAAGTGTGTTGCCACAATTTTCAGCTGACATTTTCCTAATATCTCCTTATGCTTTCTAATGTCCAATGAGACAATTCAAGTTTTATTCTTTCTTCTTTAGTTTTGAAAATGAATTTATATCTCTACATGACTTTTTAAATTGAAACAAACTCTTTATTTATTGATTTTGAATATTCATAAATATCATTTTCACTATTTAAAATGAAGTAACTAAGACTTTCAAATTAAGGTGAAATGTCAGATCCTGAGTGATCACATACAATTAATGTCAAAATGGTATTTTGTATTAGAAGCAATATTGTAATTTTTGTTTTCAGGATATCCTTTTCCACTAAGATGTAAAGTTAAAGAAAGAATCATTCATATATATATTACTTCTTTCAACTATTGACTTGCCAGTGCCTACTGTAGTTTTTGGTGCATAAAAATCACTCAGTGAAATGACTGGATCACACCAATATGGGCTAGGCTATCAGGATAAATCAGTGTTTCAAGATAGGTGCTAGAAATCTCACCTTGGGGTAGTCATATATCATTCTGGATGTACTCCTCCTTCCCTAAGTTCTGGGATACTAGCACACAAATTAAATTTATACATGCAAAGTATTATAGATAGTGCATAGTTTGAAAAGTTTCTGAAGATCTTATTGTTTTGCCAAACTATTCTCAACAATTTTTCTCTCAGAATTATTGAAGAACTCTTAAAAGTTTGTGTTTATTTTAAAACACAACATACTAAGCGTACCTTCTTTATCTTTAGTGTGATATAATTAGGGCATTGAGCTTCTGGAAAACTCAATATTGGATTTATAAGCAAATGAAAATTCAAAGAGAGAACAATATATTCATATTATGGGAAAGTATTGCTGGCATTTCATATTCCCTGGAAAGCTCTTGAGGACTCTCAGGGATGCTTAGACTGGACCCTTTGAGGTTCATTGACTCAACATGTATGCTGGTTTAAGCATTAGGTACACACATAGATGCAAAGAATTCTAAGTGTCCTCTGTCTAAGTTTAGTAAAAAGATGTGCCAAGTGGAATTCTGGCCATATGGTTAACTATGGCAGAATTCAAGATGCAATACTAGCACCCAAGATATGGTGACATACTGTGATCAGAAGCAAGACAGGAGGAAAGATTGTACCTTGAAGAGGTCACTTACACATTGTTCAAACAGAAATTAACAGACTATCTTATTGCACATGCATCACAAAGTCCCCATTCTACTTAGTCAAATTAATGGTTTTGCGGTTTTTAAAAGGTGGTCTTCTGATTACAGCCTCTGTAGTTACCGCTGAAATGTTTTACCAATGGCATAGATGGAAATAATAATATAGGTCAACTGTTGAAAGACCAGAGTTCAACCCTAAGTAACATCATGCAAATAAACATTCATGAATGCTGATTTTGTTCAGCTGAGCTCAGTGTTTCCATTGGAGCACTGCCTTCGAAACTAAAGGAAGAACAGGGCCTTAGACAAGCAGAGAATTGACCCCTTGGGATCGCTGAATGCAAAGCATTTCTACACTTGAGTGTATAATTGTTTCCTTTCCCATGAGATTTACTCCACTCTGTATCTTCTCTGTATATGTAAAAAGTCAGATAGAAACAAACAAATCAATAAATAAATAAGAAGGAAACAACTGACCTAATAAAAAACATTTGCCTTCTAATTCATAAGCCTATTAGGCTGTAACCCAGAATTCAGAATCTTAAAATTATTTACTAAAAAAAAACAAAATCTTTCCTTTGTTTGGTTCTCCCTAGAGCAGATCACCAGGTAACAAATTAAGAAGATTGTTTAATATACACATTCAGAAACTGTATGACTAGAAATCTGTATAGTTTTTCTGCACAATGTAGGGAAGTAAGAGACAAATTGTCAAGCAAAGACAACATGGGTTCAATAGACAAAAATCTTGTTAGGACTTGGTGTTGGCGCTGCTAGCTAAGGCAAGGCAAAAAAATGTGTATGTATTTTCTGCCCTAGAGAGGCAGTCCCTTGCCACCAACAAGAAAGAGTAATATTTTCCATCATGCCTTGTGTTAAAGATTATAGTTGTTGACTGTTTTAGAAGTAGGCAAATTATACTGTTTGATTTATATGTTACACATTTGTGACTGGGTAATTTTTTTAGGTGAATATTTTCATTATATGTCATGTCTAGTGATTGTATCTGTCCATGTTGATAATGAAAATACAACTTCTATAGTGAAGATATAAACATTGTTACAGAGCTGGAAATAATGAACTCATGTTTCTTGAAGCATCCAGAGTCACAAGCTGCTTTAGAGGGCATCATGATTCATGCACTTAGCCACATAAAGACTATAGCAAGTCCAACTAAACTTTCATTAATGATCTTAGAAGAATCATTAGTGTATATAGGAAAGACTATGATTCAATAATTGTAAGAATCTTTTTTAACTCATTGGAAAAGTTTGATCTAATCTTGCCATTTTCTTAAAATGCACAGATGACCACTTGTCTAAATTTGTACTGTTACTTTAATTAGTTTAAAATAAAAAATAAAGTAAATGATCTGAATTGTTTCATATTGAACCTCTCATGTTCCTCCCAGCAGTGACTGGTTCTGAGCCTCTGTCTTCTGTTTTTAGCGACAGCAGTTACCAGTGAACAGAATCCTGTCATCATAATTGCTGTGGTGGCTGTAGCAGGGACCATCATATTGGTGTTCATGGTGTTCGGTTTCATCATTGGAAGAAGGTAGAGCATAGATTCTTGTAGTATTTCACATAAAATATGTTGATTTCCCCAAATTGTCAACCAATTATTCACTCAATTAAAATTTATTAGTGTAGGGAAAACACTTCTTTTCTGACATAAATATCAAAGGTCAGTGCATTTATTTCCCCCAAATCAAAGTACACCATGAATGTGATCACTGCCTTCATTTTAAAGTGAATGAATGCTATAGTTAACGCTAGGTAAATGTATATTGGGTACCATCAGTTACTTTTCATAATAAATGAAGAAGAAATCTAAGGAAAGATTTACTTTTTTAGGTGTTTTTTTTTTCAACTTTTGTGAAAATCATTTAAGATCCTTGGGCATTTCCAGTAAAAATATAAAAACAAATACTAATGGTTGAATCTAACACCACAAAACTTTTTTGTTGTCTCGTCTTACACAAGACTCCATTTCCTGTGCAGATTGATCGTGTGCATTGACACATTATTATCAAGTGCTTCATAACTGAGGGGAAAATATATTTCAGTTTATTCCTCTAGCTAGAATGTGCTTCATAGCATTACTACTGAAGGTGCATGCTAATCTATGAAGCAAGATCACCCAATACACTTTTCATAAATTTACTTTTTTCTTCCCAGGCACTGTGGTTATAGCAAGGCTGATCAAGAAGGAGATGAAGAACTCTACTTTCATTGTAAGTGTTTGGCTTTTCTTTCTTTCAGTATACCCCTTTTCAAACAGAAATCTGATTGTTCCAATTGGCATGAATGAATCCCTAATGCATCATGCTTGAAATTATGAAATGAGCTCTAAATATAGAAGTCTATTCAAAAATGTCACATTACTTCCAAATATTCAACTGCTTTCATGTCTCAGTTTTTGCAAACCCCAGCCAAGTGTTTTCATCTCTACAGAACCGATCCATTAAATGCAGCATGTCCTTATTTTGTAGTAAGGTGTGTCATTTAAGGTACAGTAGGTCCTTTCTCCCACCCAGTGATTGATGCTGGCAAGAATCACAAAGCTCAGGAGACTACTATGAATTACCACTGAGAGATATGCCCTGGGAAATAAATAGTATAATGTTAGTCTCCAATCCTCTGATGCTTTCCTAAAAATATGAACTACCAGGTTCTTAAAAGCGCATGTTAGAAATCAGTTCTGAAGGAAGCCTATCAATTCAAAGAAAATAGGAGTCCATCTGCATTATTTTTGATGCAAAATGAATGACAAATGGAAATAAAGTCTCTGAGAATTAATATTAATACTTTTTACAGGTAAAATAAAAGCCAAAGAATCAAATTATTTCAGTTTCAGAATTAATGACATTCTAAACCAAGCATATTATTCCTAGTTTTAAGCCTTGGAAATATATTTATTCTTTTTTGATTGCTATACCTTTTATGACATTTATGGTACATAAAGTTCCTGAAAATTATATGAGTTATTTATTATAAAATTTGCCATATTCTTCTTATAGTATCTAAGAAGAAATTATAATGTTCCTCTTCTAAAGTGATGAGTGTCTAAATGCCATTCAGGAATTTCTAACCCTTTTAGAATGTTCTCATAATTCTTAAAAACAGTGTTCAAATTGAAATGTCTGGATCAAAGTAAACGTACACTTCAATACATTTTACCCCTTTGCATTTGTTGATGCAACAGTCTGATTTTAAGTTTTTTAAAGAAGTGGTTTTACATGACAATGATCCAAATTCCATAGAACTCTAACACAGATGCCAGGAGGGCATGCTACCAATTACTAAAGTGCAAGGGGAGATTACTTTATCATGAGGCTTAAGCATCAAATACTCTCACTTTTATTGAACCCTTCCTAGGTTCTGAGACACCACAAGAATTTCTCTATATAATTGAATATGTGTTTTCTTTAAGTTGACATCCCAGATCATACACAGCCTTGAGTCTCCCTTATTCCCTATGATTCTGTTCCCTTGTTCTGATCCTTTGACTATTTTACCACTGAGTTCCTTATAAAAGTGCCAATAATGAGAATCCCATAGCCAGTTTATAGGTAGAAGAGAAGGACAGTATGTGTGTGTTTTTTTTTCCTTCCTTTGTGACATAAAAAAAAAATTGACACTTCCCAAAACAAGGTAACCATTGAAAACTGTGTGCCTAATGTTATGTTTGTGTTGTAAAACATCCACAGAATAAAAGGTGTAAGTCCTAGGAAAGATTACTGAACCTTCCATCATAACCATATGGAGATAGTTTATGGAGCAGTTGCTTAATGTCATCCCATCCACATGTCACCTTTCTGTCATTTATTGGATTTATCTAAGACATTCCCGAATTATCAAAGAGGCACTAGTTTGTCTGCTTTAACTTGCAACATGATGCAGAATTTAAATGGGAACAACCAAAATTTGTGGTATTGCGTTATGTTTAATTGCCATCATTGAGTTTTAATATTTTGAAGCCATTTCACCTTTTCCATGTTTATATCCAGTTTTTTATTTTTTCAGAATAGAATTCTATAAGTAATATTCAATATTCAGAATAGAACATTCTACTTGTTCATGTAGACAGGGTAAGCTTGCTGTACATAAGCAGTTTCGATCTCTGACAAAATATCTGTGGTGGTTTTGGAATATTTAACATTAATGAGAAATGTTAGGAGGTATTAAAACACATGCACACACACACACATACATAAACACACACAAACTTATTCTCTTAGGTTGGACAAAGCAGTAGACTAGAATATTCAGAAATTATGACAATGTTATTTTTATTTAAAACATATACTTTTAGATGAATAATGAAAAGGTGAAGTGTGCTTAAGTGCTGTGACATATTGGATCCTGTGCATTTTTGACTTATTATTTTACATAGATATCCTGTCATTCAGTGTGAACCAGACACTGTATCCCACTTTATGGCTTTATCTAAAAGACCTAGCTATTTACACGCTGGTGTCCTTTATTCCCTCACCACATAGCCATCTTCATAGATGCAGAGAAACCAGATTTGATTTTTACAGGAACTTGAAAACAACCATTTAACTGGCTTTGGGGGCCCTGAATTTAACAGAATACCCAGTCATTTGTAGCAGGTGCCCTGGGATCACCAGGTCCCCAAGTCTCACATTTTAAGATATAAATACAGTGGAGGAGTTTAGTGAAACAATTCCAATTTACATTTTGTTTCCTCCTACCATTTCTTCTAACAATGTCTTAGAATCCAAGCTGGGTAGTATTTCATGTTTTTATGCCAAAACAGCTTTGGCTTGTCAAAATGTTTTATGACAGCTTGAATAAAGAACCATCAGAGACCCATTTGAGATGCAGAAGGCTACTTCCAATCTAGCTTCCTTATCAAAAACAAAAACAAAAAAATGAAAGAAAGAGAAAAAGAATAAAAAGGGAGAAGATGGCTCTTTCTCCAACTGCCTGACAACCTAGGAGGTTAACCTATTGTTTTCTTCCCTTCTCTCTCTTTCTCTTTCCTCTCTTTCCTGTATTCCTCTTTTTTCTCTTTCTATCCCCTCTCTCTTTTCTTCTTGTGTTTTTTTTTCATGTTCAGCTTTAGTAACAAATGAACATCTGTCAGTTTTATAAACTGCAACAATAATTGTTTAAGACAATCAATTTTGGATAAACAATCAACTACAGCAGAATAAATCAAGATTTTTAAACCCCATTTCCTTTATACATTTTGCTTATTTTGTTGTTATATGTTTATTTTTTAAATCTGATCTTGATTTAATGTTATGACCTAAGCACAGTTAGACTGCAGTGTAATATATAAAGACATTGTTCTGAGTGTAGTTAAGATTTAATGGAAAGATTGTTTGGTGGCTTTGTTAAAAATAATAAAGAATTTTTAAGGATATAGTGTAATTTTCTTCATTGCATTAATATAACCAAATTTGCCTACCTATCTTTGTCTTGAACTGAATGAGTAGATTTGGAATACTTTATTGTAATTGAATTTGATATAAAGTTGACTTACCATTATCTGTTACCTGCATGCTTCTCGGTGCATTCAAAGACTTTAACTTTTAAAATGATACTATGTTGTTGGAATTTTGACTACCTTTTGTGAGGCATACTGGCTACCTCCTCGTATTAGCTGAGATCTTCCAAAGCCTTATAATGAAAAGTTCATATAAACCATTTCTCTTTCAAATCACTGTCATACTTGGTAACAGATCCCAGGAATATTGTAAATTTTCTAATTTACTCTGCACTTTGTATATCCAGCCTCTATTACCCTCAAGGTGAATATAAAACTATGTCTTTTGAATATTTCTCTTTGATTTTGTGATAGCAGCCCCTCATATCTTGTACTAATTTTATGTATGTGTCAACAGTGGTTGGTCTTTAAAAATAAATCAAAGAATAAGTAAGATGTCTAAATGTTTTTAATATCGCTGTCAGTGTAGTAGTCTACCTGGAACTGAATTGTCTTATTTCCCTGGTGTATTTAACTTGATGGATTGACTGGCTGATAGATTTATCAATGTGTTTCCAAGTCCATTCCAAACCTCGGTATGGCTTGAAGTAGGCTGTGATTGCTCTGAATTTAATCAAACCTCCGGTCCGATAGGCAGAGGCACATCAGAAATTTTGGTGGATGTCTTTGGTTGATTTACTGGAAAAGCAATTCAGTTAGCAACCTGTGAGTTGGATCCTATGCTACGTTATAGAAGTTTGCAGATAATACCTAGACGCCAGCAGACTGGAGTAGTCTGTTAAGACTGCTGTGAATGAGGTGATGGTGGAAGCAAGGTCACTGTTCCAAGGAGCCCCCTGCACAATGACATCCCTGGGCTGACTGCACAATAAGTGCTTTGCTTCATCACAGTCACGCTTTCTTACATCGTTACAGTTAAATTTCCAGGCACCAAAACCTACATTGACCCTGAAACCTATGAGGACCCAAATAGAGCTGTCCATCAATTCGCCAAGGAGCTAGATGCCTCCTGCGTTAAAATTGAGCGTGTGATTGGTGCAGGTAAGGCTGCTGTAGTTTCCTCCTTCAGCTGTTCTATTTGGCCAAGACTGAAAGTCATATATCATAATGACAGCGAAATAATTATCCTTCGAGTGTAGAAATCTTCTATTGGAAGCAATGAGGCTGTACTTGCTTATGAAATCTTGTAAAAGAAATGGAAAGGGGGCACATATTCTAGAGTCTGAATATATATGATTTCAACTGGGTCCTTAAGATGCTGTGTTCTAGCTAGTTCGTAGTCATTCTTTGCTGTTTTTCAAGAATACTTTAGAATTTTAGACATCATAATTTTCTTGAGTCTTTATGGAATATACATTAGTGTCTTTTAAAATGTCCTGTTTCTTTTTTATCTGTAGCAGCTAACTATTGTACCACTTACATTCATGTAGAAAATTGTATATAAATTAATTAAATGGAGCACTATAAATTTAATTTTTTCAGCCAAAGATATTTTATACATAGGAAGTATAATGCATACAAATTCCACACTTCAAAAATCTTTAATGCATATTTTTCCTTAGACTTTAAAAGCAATAGTGATGGTTGCAATTTGACAATGTCCCCTTATGCTTCAGAGAGTAGATATTTCAAATCTAAAGGGTGACTCAGAAATAGTGCTTGTTAACCCAACTGAAAAGTAGCAGTCACTGTAACAGACAGTTTAGTGAGGCTTAACTATGAATGAACAAAAGTGTGTCTTCAATTTTAATGTTGTTTTTGCCCTTCCTTTCATAAAGTGTTTCACTGCATACAGTAAATAAAAATCCCCCACTATTCGAATGCTTTTGTTTTCACTAAGGAAAAAATGCTTTATTACTTAAAATTTATATAAAAAATTTAATCTGTTTTCTTTGAAAACTTGAAATATTTCAGCAATTAAAATATGCCTGCTTGGGTTTTTTTGTTTCTTTGTTTTTACTTCAGGAGAATTTGGAGAAGTTTGCAGTGGTCGATTGAAACTTCCAGGGAAAAGAGATGTTGCAGTGGCCATAAAAACCTTGAAAGTCGGTTACACAGAAAAACAAAGGAGGGACTTTCTATGTGAAGCCAGCATCATGGGACAGTTTGACCACCCAAATGTCGTCCATTTGGAAGGGGTTGTTACAAGAGGTAGATGCCGGTGATATGCTTCATTTATTAATGTGCTGGGAATTAGTAGTGTTGTACATATAATTAAAAATCAAATTCTGAACACACTGCATTTCTAACTGATTTTTATTGGTGTGTAACTAATAAAAAACAGTTATTTTTTGCTGCTACTTCAGAACATAATCACGGAAAACAGGAGATTATATTTGAAGAATGAATCTCATGGCTAGGATGACTGATTAATGTTTGTATTTTCAAAATCCATAAAAGTGATATACCTTCTCTACATTTTATATAAAGTTCAATTTTTTATTATTGCTCATGAAGTAGAAATGAGAAGGGCAGGAAGTGCCCATGGATTAGTGCATTGTGACTACATTCACAGCTTTGCATGCAGGCTCAAGTTTAGCCACATTATTAGAAATTCTCCTTTCTGACCTCCTCAGCTTCTCCAAAGTATCATGGGTTTAGGGAGTGAAAGAATGAGAAATTTTTGAGTGTAGGACTTAATTTGTGAAATACTATTTTCCTCTTTTCTTTATATTATTACTAGGGAAGCCTGTCATGATCGTGATAGAGTTCATGGAAAATGGAGCCCTGGATGCATTTCTCAGGGTGAGTTCCAGCATCATCTACCACAAGCCTAGACTGTGCCTGAGAAAGATGCAATTTTGTGAACTGTGTCTCACAGTGTGACATGTAAACACGAAAACTGAAGTTAGAAAATTATCTTTGAAAAAGAATCACAGTTCTATTAGAATTTTTAATAAAATGGCTTATTAATATCATTACTTAAAGTATAAATTATATCCCAAAGCTGTGTGATTTCAAAGTCTATCACAGGGCAGCAAATAATTTTTAGTGCATGGTGTGTGATGTTTTTATAAATTCTTATTTATGAACAAGAATAGTTGTACTGTAGAAAGCTTGTCTGTTCAGAATATGGGCATGTTAACAGTTTCCAAATGGAAAAAAAAAATAGCTAGAGTGAGAATTCCAATGTCTTCTTTATGTGATCACACTAACTCAGTGTCAAAATTCAGGAGAGTAATTAGAGTGATCCTAATTGTTGTGTCACTATGGTATGTACAGTTCCCAGTTTCCTGAAGTAACGCCCACGGAATCCACATTTTCAAACCAACATCCTCTATGTAGCATATCTGTATCCTTTCAGAACTGATGCTAGCTGGTTTGTTTGGGAAGGTCTTGCGACAGAGTTGTGGAATGTTGTTAGAGTATTGTGGCTACCAGTAATACAACCAACGGGATGAAAGAAAGTAAAATCCACCACTGTTAATCATTTTCTGTTTTTAATTTTTCAACATTTAAATCAAATTTAAATTAAATTTTCAACATTTAAATCAAAAGTTGACCTACTTTCTCTTTTGCTATTTGGAGAATAAACAGTACATGCACATTCCAGGCTCTAAGCATTCTTAGATTGTTTATATGCACGTTTTGGCATGCAAGGGAAACTTATCAGAGCTTATTTTTGGGAAATTCCATTTCATGGCTTTGGATGAAATTTTAGCATATCAATAAGTGGAGTTTTATAATAGCCAATTATTATCAGTTATGTAAATAGCAAATGTATGTGAATAGATAGGTATTACAACAGATCTATCATGTTGACTACATATTCTATTTTCCGAACTAATTATCTATATTATACAGAAAGTTAATTAACACTTCCTATTATTCAGTAGCAAACTACAGCCATGCATACATTTTTTTCTGGTAATTTTTGTTCCCTTTAAACTAGCATTAACTGGACTTTATTTTGTCTTCCTGCAGAAACATGATGGGCAATTTACAGTCATTCAGTTAGTAGGAATGCTGAGAGGAATTGCTGCTGGGATGAGATATTTGGCCGATATGGGATATGTTCACAGGGACCTTGCAGCTCGCAACATTCTTGTCAACAGCAATCTTGTTTGTAAAGTGTCAGATTTTGGCCTGTCCCGGGTTATTGAGGATGATCCTGAAGCTGTCTACACGACTACTGTAAGAAAACAGCTATTACTGTGTTTCTTATACCTAAAATATCCCAAGCAAGCAAAAAGGGCTTAATGTAAAATTAAGCATCAGGAGACAGGCAGATTGACCTCACCTTTTCCTTTTATTTGAAGAAAATGGTGTTATTATTACAATCTACTAAAAAACTAGAAAGGAAGGAGGAAGAATGATATCGCTTCTTACATTGGTGTTTCACTAAACCCAGTTTATTCTACATAAATATTATACAGTTAAGTGAAACTGTATCTAGTTACTAGCTTATTATCACAGAAGTAAATATAATTCTATTTAAATAAAGATTCCAAAAGAATGGGTATGCTAACGTTTAACTTTTATGCTATTAAATAAAGAGAAAGACGTGAAAATTTATTTAAGTATCCCATTTTTCACTCCACTTTACTGGCAGTGTGGTCTAATTTGTCATTATCTATTCATTAGACTCTCGCCCTGACACCACACAAGGTCCATTAACTACAGTTGCCTTCAAAATGAACATGTAATGAGAGCCTAATAGAAAGATTGGTAAATTTGAATACAGAGAAGGTCAAGGTTTGCAGACCTGAAGTGGATGAGCTGCCAACCCATGTAGAAACATTTAACATAGCTGCTGGTGTGCCCATAAATGATGTATAAGCTACTGTTCATACTTAAAATGTCAACATCTTTTTATATAACAGGGTGGGAAAATTCCAGTAAGGTGGACTGCACCTGAAGCCATTCAATACCGGAAATTCACCTCAGCCAGTGATGTGTGGAGCTATGGGATTGTCATGTGGGAAGTAATGTCTTATGGAGAACGACCTTACTGGGACATGTCAAATCAAGATGTAGGTGATTCAATGTACATACTAGACTCTTCCTCATTCACATCCACTTCTAGTGTAGCATAGTTGATGGTTAATTAAGGACATATTTTTATAGATTTATAAAAATAGGGTTTCCAGCTTCTCATCAATATCGAGCTAAAGATGATAATTACTATGAATTTGAGTTTTCTCAATTTTAATTTTTTTTTACTTAAAATGGTTACCTTTTTATCTTTTTATTTTAATTCTTCTGGCACAGTAGGGTACTAGCAATGATATTTCCTCCTTAATGATGATAATGGTACCACGAGTAGCTATTAAAGGGTGGATAAAAACAATGCAGCAAAGTAGGAGTGTCTTTACTGCCATTTAGAAAAAGAATGCCACTAGCAAATGAAGCAGAGTTGCAATTCTTAAGCTGATATATAGACAAGAATAGGAATAGGCTACAGCTAAAATTCAGGTATTTTCATTAAATCAGTATTTTTGTTTATAGTTTATAGTTACCAAACAAAGTCCTGTCCCTGGGGCTTTTAAAGTCATGTGCTGTACATAGGAGTACTTTGTGATTCTTCAGATCTCTGCATTAGCTGAGAGGCTTATGCTTGGGAAGAGGGAAGTTTTTAATCATTCATAGCTTTTTGGTATTTTGAATTGAGTGATACACTTTTGTCTGTTTTTGTTTTGTTTTTAGTGTTTCAAAAACAAAATCTAAATGATTTTTCCTTTTGACAGAGGCAGAGTTGCTAATACTTGACAGGTTTCAGTGTCAAAGATTTCAAGGACTGTCAAAATGTAGCAAACAAATCCTTGGGGCAGAGAAAGGGAATATTTACCTCCCCAGACACTCCATAGAGTTTCATCTCTTTTGACACCTTCCTTTCATAGTAGTTTCAAACATAAAAGGATTGACAGGAATGTAAGATGACTTAAACTCAAAGTTTACTTAACTTCCAAAAATAACAGAAATGGTTGCGAAGGGGGAAAAAAGTACAATTTTAAGTTTGGTAATTATCGCATTTTTCTTTAAAATTAACGTAAAAATAAAGAATTGTTATGACAAAAAAAATTGTTGATCAAATAGAATTATATCTGGAACAAGGTTTAGTTCTGACTTCAGTGTTTAGCACCAGACAATTAACTCTTCCATCTTGAAGGTGTGAATTCAATTTGGGCATGGGATTTTATAGTATAAAAGATTATCTACATACTGAGTTTATAAAGAGAAATGCATATCAATATTCTTGTTGAAGCATCCTTTGTTTTAGAGTTAGGCATTAATATCCTATTTAAGGAATTATGCTTCATTTTCAAAGTTGAAATGGAGATAAAATGGATTTTTTTTGTGTGTGTCAAAAGAAAAGGTTTTCTTCTGGAATCTGGCCAGAGTTTATAGAAAGTGGATAGATCTATGAATTCCCTGCTGCATGAGGGGCTTCTCTGTGTACAGGAATATATTGCATTTCTAGAGATGGTTACTGTAATCAGATTTTCTCATATATCCACGTGCTGCACCATTGAGTTATACCCACAAACCTCTGGGCAGATTTATTAAGTGAACTGGTTCACTTTGCATTGTTTAAAGTTAGCAGTTAGGTATCTGTGAGGTATTTTAGAAAGGCATTCACATTTCAAATACATTGGATTCTAAAAGTCTTTTCATAAGATACCATAAAAACGAGGTATGAATTTATGGTTACATTCCTACACAAATCTACAATAATCTAGTCTGAATGTGGCATGAAATGAAGTATCTGTACTCACAATAAGGAAATATAAAGGGGGTGGGTGGGTGGCAAAGGACTCAGTGGTTCTCATTGTTGTCTTGTGCTTTACCTTCACCTGGACAGAGAAAAAAATAAGAATACGGAACCAAAAAATAGAACTATGCATGACCAAATATATTCAAATAGCTTATCACTTCATAAACCTTTGCATAACCTTTTTTTTTAATTTTCAGCTACCTATAACTTTTTGGAATTTAAGCTACAGTGGAAGTGGCTTAACATGAATTAATGAAATAAAGAGGTTAATCTTGTTTCCTACTTTCATTTTTTTTTCAGAAATATGTAGATATTTAGCTGTTTTATGTAATGGCCTTTCAAAGAAAAATCGTTATGTGTTTACAAGTGATAAAACATAAGGAAAATTGCAAAGTCTGAAACATCCACGTGGCCTTCATTTGCAACTGCCTTTTAATTGGATTTATTCTTGATTAGTCAAAATTAAATATTTATTTTCAAGTGTTAAAATTTAAAATTACTATGTAATCATTTTTCTTTTAGTAGTACTTCAGAAAGTGTTTTGTTTTGTTTTTACTTTAATCAAACCTCAAGGCAGATAAATCATTCCTCTTACTTGTAGGTTTGTATGATTTAAAAAGAATGAGCTTGCATTAAGGTGGTTTCTAAAGTCCGTCACTTAAGAGGTCATTTAGGAGCATGCAGAGATGCCTCAATGGTCCACAGCACTTGCTGCTTTTTCAGAGGACCCAGGTTCAGAGGACCTAATTGCCCTGCAAGTGAAAATTAGGGCAACTCACAAACATCTCTCACTACAGTTCTAAGCTTTTGACACCCTCTTCTGGCCTCCACGGATAAATTTTGTTCACCTAAATACATGCAGACACACACTCATGGACATAGAATAAAAAAAATAATAATAACAAGTGCTGTGAAAATATAATAGGCATATGCCTAAGTTGATTTATGAGTTAAGTTATGAGCCTTCAACTTTTACCTTTTAAAAGTCACCCCTGATTTTATGGCTTTATGGTTTTTTCATGTTAATATAGAAACGAAATTGTTATATCTTCTGTAGTGTTTAACAAAATCCCACAAATGGACTTTAGCATATTTAGTAGCAAGAAGTCTGGGTCATGTTATCAGAGGAAATGAAGTGGAACCGAGTTTTAAGCAAACATAGGAGCCAGTCTTGCTGTATCCCATTTCTAGTTAATACAGGTCTGTCACAAACAGGCCTATGTTATTTCTTCTCTTAACTCTGATGGTCATGCTGTGTAGTAATAAGGGGATAATGTAATGCTAACTTTTATACTTAAGTAATATCAATAGTATAAACCAAAGAGGTTGTGTCTGTGACAGGGGTAAGAATAGTGCAAGCAAACCCAACATGTTTCTGGTAATTTCAGAAAATATGTTTGCAGTAAATTCCCTGGAGGCATAGGTCAGTCTATATGCTCTATTGTTTCCAAGAATATGTTAGTCCTTAGAAAAAACACTTCTTAGTCTCTTCACTAGAAATGTTAAATAGTTACTAGTTCCATGGGCTCTGATCAGATCATCTACATCCAATTCCATTTCCCCAACAATTATGGGATTTGAACACTTATGTGGTGCAAATTCTTTATCTCTAAAGTCAGCATGCTAATAGTATTTACTTAAGATGATTTCGGTAACAATCAAATAAGATAATTCTATTTCAAAGCCATATTAATCATATGGTAGAAATTTGGCAAATATTTACTATATAATTGTTAGTTGTATCTTTTTTTGTTTATTTATTACTTCAAGTTAAGTCTCCATCACAGTCCTCTGTCTCCACCCCTCCCAGACCGACCCTCCCAGCTATCCTACTCCTCTGGGGTGGGGTGTCCCTACATATCAGTCCTCCTCAATTCAGCAGTTATATAAGTGCTAAGAGATTCCTCTTTCACTGGGGGCCTACATGGCAGCTCCACTAGGGCAAAGGGTCTTCTGATAAGTTAACAACAACAACAACAAAAACAAAGAGAAAAAGGCACCACCAACAAAAAAAAAAAAACCTACAGAATGCTGAACATCAGTTTCCAAGAAGATGCTAGTATGTTGACCAGTTTATCACCAAAGGATAAAACATAAATAGTGCCAAGATGCTCTAAATGGAAAGGCATTACCAGAGAGAGTTTCTGGTGGATCTCTGGTCAGGGCCAACTCCTGACTCCAAGCTGAAGATTCCAGCTCTTGGTTTTGTTTTTGTTTGCTGGTTTGTTTGGTTGGTGTTTTGTTTTATTTTGTTTTTTGTTTTTTGGAACAGAGTTTCTCTGTGTAGCAGTACTGGCTGTCCTGGAACTCACTCTGTAGACCAGGTTGGCCTCTCACAGAGATCCGCCTGCCTCTGCCTCCTGAGTGCTTGGATTATAGGTGTGCACCACTACGTCTGGCCAGTTTACATTAGGACCTATTGAAATTTTGTATTCTGCTGCAACTGCTTTGAATGTGTAGCCCACTGTAAACTTTGAAAATGATTTTGTTTCCTACTGAGGTCAGTAATGTTTATCTCCTACAACAGTAGGCATAGTACATTTCTAGAATGCAATGAGACTCCTACGAAAGCTCATTAACTCTTTCCTTCCTGTAAAGTGTTTAGAAATATTTGCTGAGCTGAAAAAAAAATCTAAACATAAATGGGATTCTAAGTTCAAGAATTCAAAAAGACATCGTGAAACCTTGGAGCCCTGTTGGAGAGTATGATGCCAGAAGGATTGTGAAGATAATTTTATTTTAAAAGATGATTTTGAAAAAAAAATTTAAATTTTTTCAAGAAAGATCATTTTTTGTACATTATTTTACTAAGGCAATCTAAGAGAGTACAGACAGGGAAACCAATTAAGAAGCAGAGCAATGATGAGAACTGAGCAAATGCTATTGACAATGAAGTAAAATTTTGTCAAATTAGAAAAATATTGTATGTGTTCAATATAAGCAACCTTGGGTACAAGGAAAGCCACTCTTTCCAGTGGGGAGAATATCTTCACATGTGTTTATTATGTACTCATTTCAATCCATAAAATTTTGCTTGTGATTTACATTTCACCAGTTAAGCAGGTGTTTACATTACTTACCCTAGAGTTTCAAAAGTACATTTACTTTTATGTAAAGTGTTTTACACACAACACTTGAATTCAAGAACAATATTGTTGCTTAAATGTTAGATAAGATTTTGTTATAGCCCAGTGGTTAATTGCACTTGCAGTTTTCACAGGGTCCTGGGATCAATTCCAGGAAGACATGTCTCACAGCTGTGTATATCTTCAGTTCCAGGGGGTCCAACACCATCTTTTGATCTCACAATCATTACTAGATAATATTTCTGCTTTTACTGTTTACAAATGAATAATACTTATAGAAACAAGCTTGAAACTTTGTGAAGACTTACCCTGAGATCATAATTGCATTCTACAAGACATGAGCAACTGTTTTACTAGTATTTAACATATATGGTTTCAGGACTTTGAACTATGAAAAAGTGGGTACTAGTTACCTATGCATAGAAGAAAGAATACAGTACCATTCTCAACTTTCTGGACAACATAACTCTAAATTCCAAAGGATGAAACAGGAAAATATTGATGAGAAAATGATACATTCCATTTTTAAACTTACAGACTGATATACCTATGAAGACTGTGGGCTTAAATTTATAGTAAACTGATGAGATACAAATAACTATGCAATTTAAAAAGATTTGGCCCTAGGATTTTATAGTTGGCACTTATAATTAAGTTTAATTATTTACCATGTAACCTTATACAGCACTCATACATGTTTCTTGTATATTACAAAATGGACTCATCTTTATCACATGTATAGTAGATTTTTCTCGTAAAAAAGTTAGTGCTCGTGATATCATTCATGTCACCCTCCCTCCATCTCATATATATATATATATGCGTGTGTGTGTGTGTGTGTGTGTGTGTGTGTGTGTGTGTGTATTAGTGTGCTATTCTTGAAAGAGAATATACATCTTATTGGCAAGTGTCCCTAACAATAGCAAGGTCATTAAATTTTACTAAACTCAGTTTTGTTTGTTTTTTGTTTGTTTGTTTGACTATATATCCACCTTTAATTTCCTCAAAAGCTCAAGGTTAGTTTCGTGTGGTTTCTTTTCCAGAAAGTCAATTTTTTCTTACATTTTTAATTTTATTTTTGAAATTATAATATATTTGAAAGATTTCTCCCTTCTCTTTTCTTCCTCCAAACCCTCATATCCATATCTTCTTTTTTAATCAGTTGTTATGACAACCATATATAAATAATATGTTCATATATTTCTAAATATAACCTATTGAATCCATATAAAGCTACATACATGTATGGCTTCACAGCTGACAATTCAGGGCTAGACAACCAATTGGTATTTTCTTCACTGGGGAAATACACTTTTCCTGTCCTTAACTTTCCTCAGTTGCCTGTAGTTCTTTGTGTAAGGTTGAGGATGCATGGGCTTTTTCCCACCTACTGTGGCACGTTCATTGGTGTCATATTTGTTCAGTTCATGTTTGGGTAGTCATGTTGGTGAAACTTTAAGTGTGTGACTACTAGCATTAGTAGGAGAGACAGTCTCATAGCAAGTTCCCTGTACCTGTCTTTTGCAATTTTTCTTACTTATCTTCCACAATATTCCCTGAGTCATAGGTGTGGGTGTGTTTTGTAGATGTATCCTTCGTGACTAGGCTCTACAACTCTGCATTTTGACTTGTTGTAGTTTTGTATAGAGGCATAATTTGTCTGTTGCAAAATATAAGTTATGGTTATTACAGGAAAAACTATGACCACCAATTTACTAAATCAGCATAATTCCAAACAACAATCTATAAACATTTGTCCTTATACCCACAGACTTTCCTTAAATTTAAAACTGTCATGTTAGCCAGGGTCAAGGGTTTTATTTCTCCTGGAGTAATATTTTATTTGGTTTTTAAACCTTTATTGGTATTGCTAACATTAATATTATCATCCCCAAGCTGCTCAGATTAATAATAACTTCAGATTTTAAAGATTTTTTTCCTTTTCATATAACTAAGAACATTGGTGATAAGAAACTTCAGCTCTCTATTCTCTTTACAAAAATATCTATGCAAACCTATTTTATGTTATTAATTAATATTAAAAATTGATGCAAATAATTCACGTGGATGTTATCTATAAATTGTCTCTGGTAAAATTTTAATGGAGTACTATGAATTATCAAGCCTTGACTAAAAACCTATCTCAGTTTTCTACTCTAAAGCTTTCTTTAAAGCTGCTTGTTGCCTTCCACTTGCTACTTTCAGATAGGTGAATGCTGAAATAGGAAGGAATCCAGCCACCTTTCATATACGAGAACAAACTGTATCCAACAAGCTCTTGCATCATGTAACCCAAATAGTAACCTTCACAGTGGTTAAAGGAACAACGTATTTGGTAACACTTTCTGACATACCACATTCACTTAGAATGCTCTTTTGTTTTATAAGTTTCATCTGCACTCATCAAAAGTGAAGCCCTTGGCATACTTTCAGTAACTCAATTTCCTTTTCCACTTTCATTATCTTTTACTTCTATGCACATGTGTATTCTTACAACTATATTCAGCTAAGAGAGTTCCATTACATGTCCCTTTTTGAAAACCTCTGGGGTAGCATTAAAAATATTTCCATCTTGTGCACCCTGTTTGAGCTTAATTGCTGCTCCCTATTGCTGAATTAAGTAGGAAATGTCATCATACCCTTGCCTCATGGACCCCATAATAACATGCTTAATATATTCATGAATGTTTTAGGAAAAAAAAAAAAGACTTTGTAAGCAATATATCTCACTCTTATCTGGATATCATTTTGCCTTCCAAGCAGTTCATTTCATTGTAATTGAAGCTCAGTTGGTAATATTTTTAATGTCCTTTTGGCTATTAGGTCATAAAAGCAATAGAAGAAGGTTATCGTTTACCAGCACCCATGGACTGCCCAGCTGGTCTTCACCAACTAATGCTGGATTGTTGGCAGAAAGAACGGGCAGAAAGGCCAAAGTTTGAGCAGATAGTCGGAATTCTCGACAAAATGATTCGAAACCCAAGTAGTCTTAAAACACCCCTGGGAACTTGTAGTAGGTAAGAAATCTCTAGTGAGATGGAACTGAATAAAATTAAAATATCCACAAAACCACTTACTGCCTCAACTTTGCCCCAGTAGCAACCTGACTTCTGTGTTCAACTGTAAATCAGTACTAAAACATGTTTACAGACCTTTATTGGATTTTTTTTTCCTTTTTAAATGGTTTACCTTATTTTGGTATTGAACAAAATCCATTCATTGTTATTGGATGGCCCTTTTCTTAGAACTCATGACAACAGATGTCTTTCTTCGAATGTGTTCTGTGCTGGCTAGGTCTTGGTGACCAAGTGGAGGTGCATTGCTTTCAGGACTGCATTGATGCTACCTAGTGTTTATTCTTTGCTTCTAGCTTTGGCGTTTTCTTATGTTCTAGTTTATTGTTTTGCTTTATTTGATAAAATTCTTTTGTGCACTTATAAATTCTTAAAAGTGATGCAAACTATGTTGTTCAGGATGCCCATTAAGAACAGCACCTTCACTCCTAGCACAGGAACTTCAGTAGTTTCTCAGCTTCAACTGCAGATAAGCTTGCTGCTGTGGGCTGTTCTCATGGGGGTCTGTAATCTCCATGGGACTCCCAGTATGTTATCAAAACAGAATTTTTAATGATCTGAATAGCATCCTGGGTGGTCTAGATGAGGTTGCAGCCAGATACATTTCTTTTACTCTAGGCTACTTGTAAAAAGGCCAATGAACAAGTAAGACTCTCCAAGCATCTTCACCTATATAGTGTTTATGGGCATGTGGGAGACAAAGCCCAGTGAGTAGTCTTATAATTATAACTTAAATCCAGGTATTTGTAGTTTCTGGATTACTTTCTTGGTTTTGGTTTTGGTTATAAAACATATAAGTTAAAACATTATTTCCTATACCATTCTTCCTGTATGTACCATGTCAATCTTTTTTGTTTGTTTGTTTTGTTTTGTTTTTTGTAATTGCTCAGAATATTTGTATCTGTTTTATTCTTATCTAGGCCCATTAGCCCTCTTCTGGATCAGAGCACTCCTGACTTCACTGCCTTTTGTTCAGTTGGAGAATGGTTGCAAGCTATTAAAATGGAAAGATATAAGGATAACTTCACAGCAGCAGGTTATAACTCACTTGAGTCAGTGGCCAGGATGACTATTGAGTAAGTTTAAGCTTGTTAAATTGTATTTAAGAATTGATTAGGTACAATCCACAATTCATATGCTAGGTTATCCTCTTTATAATAAAAGTCCATAGATCACAAAATTAGAGGGAAAAGGCATTTCTTTAAAATATGCTTATATGTCAATAGCATTTTAAACAAAAGTTCTCTTTTAACAGCATAGTAATAATTTTATGAAATCAGTAGTCACATGTTAATTTTGGAACCGATAATGTTAAAGATGAGAAAATTTAAATATCCTCTACAGTGACTCAACAGGAGTTTGACATATAAATTGTGTCCATGGCTGGCATTTTGGGTCCTGTACTGTGGGTCTTCCTTCTTATTGACCATTGCATCACTCCAGTTCTTATTTGCTGGGGAATAATTCTGCAATAAGCTTTAAAATTACTGTGAAATTGAAGTCAAAAGAACTAAGTTTTCTTTCTAGTTTGCCAGTGATTAAATAGCCTTCAGAGCTCTCCTGAAGCCCTCTCAACCTAGCAATCAAATGCACTTTCTGTATACACCAAAAAAATGGCATGCATGTGAACTTAAGCATGTCCACACTATCCCCTTCCATTTTCTTCTAACAACCATATTGATAAAGCTAGCAAGATTATACCTGGATTTTCAAAGTATCCTTTTCTCCATAAGTCTGGACTTTTTGAAAGAATCTGCCATATAATACAATAGTATTATCATTGCCATGTTTCAGCTACTTGTAAATACCAAAGTTCAACATTTCTGGCTATTAGGAAAGACAAGATTGTACAAATACTTATAATTAACTTACTGCACATTTAAACTGTTACTGTAGCATAGAACATATATGTAGCAGTTTTATTCTTACTATTGAATTGAAGGAAAGCAATTGTACAGCTAGGAGTAAATGCTCAGGATTACTCACAGAATCCAACTCACTGTACATTTTTTGAGTGACATTGACTTCCTGAGCTTTCTACTGGGTTCCACAAAAATATTTTCATTGCTAGAACATCCCATTTTTCCACTTAAATAATTTAAAACCTTCAACATTTCAAGTAATATTTCATTACCTTTTAAATTGTGAATAACATTTTAAGGTTGAAATGATTATTTTTAGATAAAATTTTAGATCAGTTTAAAAGCAACAGTATGGTAAATTAAGAGACAGACTTGTTAATCCAATTTTTTAAAATGAGATGTACAAACAGGTCACCGTATGATCTTCTTTGGAGTAAGACTGTAATACCGAAGAATGCTGCTAGTGCCGGTTAGCCTAAAGTTAACAGAAAGTTGTATTGATAGTTGATGAGCACTTAGAACATGACCAGTTCTTTGTAATATATCTAATAAGCATCCCCTTGTCTTTTTCAGTGATGTGATGAGTTTAGGGATCACACTTGTTGGGCATCAAAAGAAGATCATGAGCAGCATCCAGACTATGCGAGCACAAATGCTGCATTTACATGGAACAGGCATCCAAGTGTGACACGTAGATCTTCCTCACATGAGGTTTATGACTGCAGGAGAACAGTTCTGGCCTTCAGTATATGCATAGAATGCTGCTAGAAGACAGTTGATATACTGGGTCCTTCCTACAGTAAAGAGAAGATTTTAGAAGCACCTACAGACTTGAACTCCTAAGTGCCACCAGAATATACAAAAAAGGGAATTTAGGATCCACCACTGGTGGCCAGGAAAACAGCAGTGACAATAAACAAAGTACTACCTGAAAAACATCCCAACACCTTGAGCTCTCAAACCTCCTTTTTATCTTATAGACTTTTTAAAATGTACATAAAGAATTTAAGAAAGAATATATTTGTCAAATAAAACCATGACCTTATTGTTAAAATCAATGAAATATTTTCCTTAAATATGTGATTTCAGACTATTCTTTTCCAGAATCATCTGTGTTTATTCTGCATAAGGACTTTGTTTCAGAAAGTTATTTGTAGCTTTGGACCTCTTTAGTATTAAATGTATGACATGTAACTACACTGGGTACCTTTGAAAGAATCTCAAACTTAAACAAAAAACTATGAACATAGTTGAGGATAAAACTTTGTCATTCGTGGCTTTGTTATCCTTGCTATGTCAGTTTGTTCTGTTTAAGCAGTGATGTTTTGATATTGTTTGTTGATTGGCAGGTAGTTCACAATTGCAAGTTGCCAAGAGCTCTGATATTTTTTAACAGGATTTTTTTTTTGTAAAAATCAGACAACATACTAACTTTTCAATGAAAACAAAAGCAATAATGATCCATAAATACTATAAGGCACTTTTAACAGATTGTTTATAGAGTGATTTACTAGACAGAACTTAAGAAATAATGTCAAATTTTAGGTTTATGTGTATATGATAAAATGCTGAGGCTTCATCTGAAGATGCTGGCAGATCTGGAGGCAGGAGTTCTCCAGCATTAGCTAAAGCCCAATCTGAGCATATCAAGAGTTTCAGTCTTGTGACATTAAGAAATTTAGGAGAAATAGTTGACATATATTTTGTAGTCTTTCTTGTTGAATGCAGTTCAAATGCAAAAGTAAAGAATTAAGTTTTCTATTGTTACTCTGAAGCAAGATCAAAGGGGCAGTTCACTTCTCACCACTCAATGGCAAATTTGCCACAAAAATCACCACTATTTCAGTGAGAAGAAAGCAAAACAGATATTTTATTTATGTACACTGACACACACACACACACACACACACACACACACACACACACACACACA
>CAJQZJ010032984.1:4800104-4828102 GCA_907164525.1 Lophiomys imhausi | reverse complement strand
ACACACACACACACACACACACACACACACACACACACACACACACAACTCTTTTAGATCAAAACTCTTTTACCCCTGATGGAAGAAGAAAAGGGTCTGGCTTTTCCGTTTCCACTTTATTTATTAAACCATTTTATTTGGTTACTGTATTAGAATTTCATAAGCAATAATTAAATGTGTCTTTATAGATATTTCAGGAATGTATACATATTTGAGTAATGTTTTCAAAGTTACAAAAATCATGAACTACCCCGAACCGAACTGTTGTACTTCCAAAGAAAATTGGGCTGTTTATAATGATCTTGATAGAGAAAGATCCCAGGGATCGGTCCTAATTGGTGTTGTTTGGTTATGTGGACATCCACAAACAAACAAACAGGTAATGAGCAAAATCTGTAAATGTTCGTTTGTAAAACTTGTAAATTTTATTTATACCGTCTTGTTTTGTATACACATTTCTCAGTAGTGGCTCTGAGTACATTGAAAATGCACTATATTTTTCTATTTTACTTGCAGAGCTTCACAAAGAAACAGGTATTTTCAGTGCTACATAATGTGTTTTCCCACATTTAGGACCAAAGATGGCTATAAAAAACTCAAATGGATTGCTTCCTAAACCCCTCCCCACCTTTTTTTTTCTTTTATCACTGTACAGTGTTATTTGATATTTTAATTTATTTTTGATTAAGTAGAAACTCATTTTAATTTCACTAAAATGTTTTTGTCCCTAAGGAAAAATAATCTGTAAAAAATAGATTTAATTAGCATAATCCAGTCACCTAGACACTTCCATTTGTAATCTTTGTAATAGACTGTAAATATATTTTTGGAACTATAACACAATGTGGTTGAGGGTTATTTTTCAGTGTCTGTGGTGTATACAAGTGTTTATACTATACAGCACTTTACAATTCTAATCAGTAGCATTGGCCTTTGTGCGAATGAGTGAGAGCTTGAGCGAGTGTTCTCTAATTCCGTTTTGATTCTGGAGTCACTAATATGAAGTTCTTTTCTTGTTCATAGCTTAAGGTGCTTATTTTTTCTATTAAAATTAAATTAACAAAAGCCATTCTAGAAATAGAAGACGCAGTATGGTACACGCAGACAGAATCTTTCCTGCTTTTTCTAGTAATAGATTTATAGTTGAGTAGTCTTTCTTGAGTAGAAGGGCAGAATAAAAGTTTTTTTTTCTTTTTTTTGGTTTTTTTTTTCAAAAATAACTTTTTCCTTCAGCAATATACCTCATCTGCCTTAAATTTTTACAGCTATTTACAGGGAAAGGGGAGAAGGGATGGGAAAGACACACAGCACAATAGGAAGTGGATGATTGCATCGCTCTCTCGTTTGTAGGTTTCTTTTCCTAATCAACACCATGATTTTGAAGTACATGTATGTGAAACAAACAAGAAGACAAAAGGAATGAACAGTGTGAATCTGATTGTAATGCTCTCTTCTGGAAAGAGATGAGACTGTATTGCGATGAGAATGTACAACTTGCACCTTGAAATCTTTTTTGATAATTAGTGCTCAGGGGAGGAAAAGTAGAGAAAGCAAATGCCCAACAGAGAATTCCAAAACCATATAGCATACAACAGGAAAGGGCCTCCTGGCTTTAATACAGCCGCCTTTTAGAGAACACTGCCCACCCACTTGACCTGGTTTGCAGTTAGTGCTTAAATACCAGTAACTTGCCACATTGGGAGCTAATATGTTCTCGGCAGTGGATCAGGGCCATGTTTACTAGAAATGGTGGCACATGCTTCTCAGAGCACTCTTGGTTGAATCATACTGTATACTTATGTAATCTACATTAGCTAGTACTATTTAGGACTATATTTTAATTGCTCCTCTTGGTGTTTTTAAGACAACTGAAAGGGTGTAAGGCACCTCTCTTTTATTTAGGTAATGCTGATTTCCCCTCCCCTTTTGTTTCCTGAGCAGCTTAAAACTGTACTGCTCACCTATGTGCATGTTCCAATGAATTACTGATGTATATATATATATATATATTTTTTTTTTTTTGCTATATGTGGAGAAATCATGGGGAACTTGGGGCGAAATATGCTTTTTGTTGGTTAAATTTTGTCCCTCTTTGCCTAAGAATTACTACAGGGGTCATCCTTTTATAAGGACAAAATGCTTTGGAACAGTGTCTTCGATGTATCAAGCACAAATAACTTTTTTTCTTCAACAAGAATCATAAGTCTCTTTTTACCAGCTTAAAATAATAAACAAGTCTATTAGACAATGTAAAGAAAATCCTGTCTCCAGTCATTGGTGGGTTCCTTCACATTCTTTATCCTTTCCTTTCTTATCCAATATAATGGGATATAAGATTTTGTGAAAATAGTTCAGTGGGTTGATCAGAATATGAATAAAACTGATTATTCCTACCCCCTCTTGTATACTGACCTAATTTCACTATAATCATTGATTATGGAATAACAAGACTGTTTGCAAAGGGCCAAATTGTTGAACATTTCAATTAAAACCTGTTTTTGTTTGTTCCTAAAGCTACTACATGAGAATAACAAGAATATTTGCATAAGAAAGGAAGTATTCTGTTGTTGGCTCTTGACAGACAGGTTAAAAATCTGACATAGCATAGTGACACTGGGAATTTTCATTCATACTTTTGGGCAATGCAAACAGGAACCAGCACAAAGGAAAAGTAGAACTCACTCTGTTCCCTGATCCAGCTGTGTAGCACAGACCCTGATTTAGTGATCAACTTACAAATGAAGTTAAGAAAACCAAGCACTCTTAGAGCATCATCATCTAAAGATGAACAATGAATAGCAACCAGGTCACGAAAAAAGTCGTGGTGAATTACGCAGTGCTAATGCAAGGCAATCTTACCTGAGGTGGTACTCATGCTGGTCTGAACCAAAATGCAAGGAGAATAATTAGAACTTGAGCACCAATAAAGCTCAGAGAATAATTGCACATTGTGAGTGATTCCACAGTTTAAAAAACAGAAGCAATCCCTGAAATTAGCAAATATTAAAGTTCTGTGTTTATACATGGTATAAAAGAATCATCTTATCCCAATGTCTTTCCCCAGAATTATTAAGCTATAATTTATAAGCAAGTGACCACTATGAAACAACAAAAAAAAATTAATCTTTACAGTATTCATCAATTTTATCTTGGTATAGCATTTATTTGTGCTTTTTCCCTTTGCTGTGTTTTTCTGGCTTCAACAAAACCCGGTATCACTTCTGAGGAAAACTTCTGAAATAAGACATGAAAATCAAAAACAATAAATAAAATAAATAAATGAGGGAATCAAGTTCCTAAATAGAAAGATCATTAAGTATATTTATTTACAAATGGTAAAAGCCAGCACTTGGTACCTGAGATATTTTAATATCTCATACAGAGAGGCAGTGTGCTTCAGTGCCTGTCCTGTGAGTGGACCCCTTCTCTGTGCTCTTTTGTTTGTCTGCATCTCAACACTGTTTGTTGAATATGGGAAGAAGCGTTACAGTATAAAACTTGTGAGTTGCGTTAGAGTTAAGTGCAATAGGGTTTTTTTTTTTTAAAGTTCAATGATTGAAAGTAATTAAATCTATAATTAAACAATAAAGGATCTCTTCTGATTGACCTTGAGGTTTAAATAAATATAATTAATTGACTCAATTTAATTGGTCCTATTTCACAAATGTACTGTGGGTAAGAATAAGAAACACTAGCAGAGCATTTCATAGCTTGATAGCAATCAAAGGAATTCCTAAGATGTAAAATAGTTATAGGCATTCCTAAATTTGATACTTTGGCAAAATAATAAGCTGTAATTTATTTTGAGCCTCCATGGATAACTGAACTCCATTGGGCATGCACTTATATTGGATTACTTCAAATCTCCAAGGTTTCCGAATATTATTTTTGCTTTTCTTTTAGAATTCACCACCCGTAATTAGATATCTTTATAGATTTTGTATATAGCCAGAATAAGCACAAGATACTTTTAGTGTGTGTTATAAACAGATCTACTTTAGATCTTTCTTACCTTTGCCCCTGAGAAGAAAGTGGAGCATTTGTCTGAACCAATGCTCATCCTAGTTTAGGTTAGGAAAGAACATGTTCAGGTTGCACCATTGTACCATATAACCCAAACTATATAAATTCATGTCTGGACAACACAATAAAAAAATACAGAAAATTAAGTACATTTGCAGAGCTGGCATTTATTTCAATGTTACTCTGTTAAATAGTTTTATGAATAATACACACAACTCAAAAATAACTATTCTATGTTACATGAATTTACATAATCATTACATTGATACCATAGACTCCTTCACAAATTATAAAGGCAAGCTCAACCTCAAATTCCCTGGTCAATGTGCTGAAGATAGAAACTGTTTACATTAAATACAGATAAATGTAAGGCACAAATGGACTCTTTTGGGTAAAAGAAATGCATACCTTGAGTTCTCACATTCATAAAATGCACTTAGTGGCAGGCCCAGCATTGTGATGCCATGTTTTGGCTTAGCTCCTCAGCAGTCCCACTCTAAGCTCTCCATACATTTGCCAGAACTCAGCTTGACAGAAGTAGCAGGAGCAGAATGTTAAATACACCCTCAGCCAGACCTGAAATGGTTACCACAGCTTTTCCCAAGTCCTATTGAAATGTTTGTTGTAAGAGTGCTGTAGAAGGAACGTTTCTAAACATTTGCTTTCCCATATCATAGTGCCATAAACTTCTTTTTTTAAGTTTTACTATGTAGATGAAGCTGGACTTGAATTCAGTTCACAGCGATCTTCCTAATTCAAACTCCTCATACTCTATTAAATGGGAAGGATCCTCCCCTCAAACAATATCTCCTCTAAGCTTTCTCTGATAACACAAGTTATAATTAATTCTTTTCTTTATGCTTTGAGCCATTGTCAGTACTGTGATTACCAAATCCTTTTCTCCAGATGATTTGGGTGTGTCTCTCCTATACTAAGTAGACCACATGCTCTTTGAAAGTAGAAGCCAAATGGAATTCAATGTCAGTATTTTCTTTTCCTTTTTTTTTTTTTTTTTTTTTTTACTGAGAAGACATTCAATAAATGTTTCAAAATCCTTGAAGTATAAATTAATTTAAATTATGTATTTTTTCCTTAAATGGTAATAAGTATCGGGAGCTCCAAAGGATAAGTATGGTACAGAGAAGGGGCGCAGCAGTGGGTGTTGAGAGAAAATACTAATTTCAGAGCACGGGTGGATGCTGCTGTGACTGGCAAAGGCAACAGTCATGCCCTTAGGGACTGAGAAGAGATGCACAGAGATATGGAAGGTGGAAGGAGCTGATTAGCAAACAGGCCAGGATGCTCTAAATAGCAGACTTTTCCAGATGTTCAGAAGAAAGGAGAGATATCTTTTTTTTTTTTTTTTGTAAACATCTGGGCAAGATTAAAGGAAGATGAAATCAAGAGGGGGAAATTGGACTTGATGAGAGAATCCATGGACCTTTCATTATTAACTAATATCTCATTTGATGAGGCAAAACCAGAGATTTATTTTAAGGAATAATAATATATAAATCTTTAGTATTTTAAAACTAGAGTGAGGCAAGAGTATAGGTTTTACTATTCTTAAATAAAAATGACCTTAATCCAAAGCTTAAACTAACCATACATTAATAATTCTATAGTTACGTTTTAAAAGTAATATAATACTGTACAATTCTGTAGGACACTTGTAAGTCTACTTTCTATTTATTTCCTAAGAGGGAGCATTATCCAGTGGGTGATTACAAAAACTAGAATGAATGAATTCTAGAGCATGTGGCATTCATTCCTGCTTTATGTGTATAAGAGAGAGAATGTAGCATGTGTAAAATGAGTGATAATGGGGCCACCTTAAAAGTTGATGGATTGAGTCAGAGAATTGGTTCAGCAGGTAAAGGTGCTTGTGGGCAAGACTGATGAGCTTTGATCCTCTCAACTCAAGTACAAATGGAAAGAACCAACTCCAGAAGCTGTCATCTGAACCTCACATGCACATTGAGAAACAAGTTTTTTACATTAAAAAAGTATCTGTGTTTGCACATGCATATGTACATATGTACGTACGTACGTATGTATGTATGTGTGCACATGTATGCGTGTGTGTGTACATGTGTGTGCCCGTGTGTGTGTGTATATGTGTGTGTGTGTGTGTATGTGTGTGTGTGTGTGTATACGTGGATGTAGAGGCCAAAGAAAAACTTATAGAAGTTGGTTCTCTTCTCCCATGTGGGTCCCAAGGAAGAGCTAAGAGGTCATCCTTGCTCACAAACACCTCTAACTGCTGACATGTCTTGCTGATCCAAGGAATGTGACTTGAACACATGAATTCTTAGCAACAGGTTTGCCAACAAATGAGTTTTAGGATATAAATCTTGTTTGACTCCTCCTCATGCTTATCTTTACTCCTTCTCAGGTGTTTTTTCAGTACCATTAACCACATTTGTAAAACGAGTACTAAAAATAAAAGAAATTTCTCTTTATAAACAACTGTCTGGTATATACAGTTAATGTTAATATTTTTCTGTCTTTTAAACCTACTACCATCTTCAAAGCCACTTCTCTAATTTATATTTTCATCACCTTCCCAACCTTGTTTAGATTGAATTTATGTTCAACTTCCTCAGTAATTTCTTCCACATATCAGATTATACTATTTCCCAGCATAAAAGACTGACACCAGGCACTGATGAAAACTTAATTTTATAGTTGACATCAACAATTGAGACCTAATATATGGAAGATATTACACTTTCCATGCTCTTGGTAAACTAAGCACCTCTACTATAGCATTTTAAAATGTTTTACATTTTTTGAGCTACAAATATTCTGTGGGGAATAAGAAAATATAAGATGTTTATAAAATCCAACACAATTAAAAGCTGTGTATGTTTTGCATTCCTATGCATTTATAGTTATGTCTCATTAAATTAGTTCAGAAGATTTTCTACAGAATAGAAAATTTTAACTTAAGGAAAAAGACCCAAATTCTTTTTTCTCTTTTTATAGATCTTTCCTGGTGACTTGAAGATCCCTCTAGAAGTAACACTAAGCACATCATTTTGTTAATATTATATACTTTGTGCTTTAGTATGAAATACTATTTATAAGTGGACAAGTTTCATTTATATTTTCTTTCATCTAAATTTGCTTTTGGGGGGGATTTCAAGACAGAGTTTCTCTGTGTATCCTTGGTTGTCCTAGACTCACTTTGTAGACCAGGTTGGCCTTGAACTCACAGAGATCCACCTGCCTCTGCCTCCCAAGTGCTGAGATTAAAGGCATGCTTATCTGGTAATTTGTAGAAGAGGGCATAAGGAAAATTTCCCTTCAGTGCATGCTGTGATCTTGCAAAGAGGTTAGGATATGATCTCATTTCTCTTTAGCCAATTATATCCCAGGATTTTATTTCTTTCTCCTATAGTCAGCTGTGCTCCCTCATAGACAATATTCAGTTTTCCAAATCATATTTATCTTTTGAAATGTTGACACAACACCAGATACCTAGGAGACTTCTAAAAGTTGTATGATTTGTGAATTTCCAAGCCAGAAACTCTCACACTTCAGTAATATACCCTAAACTAAGTATGTATAGATTGTTCTCTACAACTGACTCAGTCACTCAGCCTCCTGAAGCCTATGTCCATTCTATGTCACAGAAGTTTCTCAGCGACTTCGCTTTGCCTGATTTGAAAGATTCCTCATTGTGACTGACTTGAAACTCTAGAGCACAATATCACAATGCTTAATATACTTCCTAAGAATACATAATCCAAATAACGTCCACAGTCAAGACTCACATGTTAATGTCTGTTTATGTAAAAATATTATAGCCATATCCAATCAATTTCACAAACTTTTGGGCTGGAAATATATTGTGTCTATATTTGTGCACATATATATCTATAATAATATATACATAAAATATGGTTTATATAATATATACATATATAACATACACATATATAAAGTTGCATGATACATTATGTATAGTAATTAAAATTCCATGTACATAATTTACTCTTATCCTTTATTTTTCTTCTTTCTTCCTCAAATAGTTATATAAATCATGATTCTTTCATCTTGCTTCTATTTCTCTCCTTTAGTAAGACCCATATAGTTGAGTGTAAAGACAATGTCACAACAATATTGAAGTTTCATTTTTCTATTTCACACTCTTAAAATACATCCTTTAGTTATTTCATTCTGCTTATGTACATTAAATTAAATTAAAAGTTTGTGCTGCTATAATCTTGTATCTCTGTTCTCTGTTCTTCAACTAGCAGCCAACCTGTTGTCTGTCTTCCCACAGGGATACGTAAGCAGAGACTTTACACTCTCAATATCAGTGGTAAACTCAAATCACCTGCTACAAGCACGGATTTCATAATACTTTTATAATATAAATTTTAAATATGAGTTAATTTTTGTATTTATAATATAAATTTAAAAATATAATATAATGGAATATATTCCATTGAATTTATGAAAAGATTATATTCATCTCTTAAGATCATGGCATTACTTTCACTTGTGGGTTCAGTTCCATATATTCATCAAGCATTGCAGAAAAAGAACAAAGTCTGCACATTCCACAAACATTATCAATAACTTTAACTGAATGAACAATTCTGTAGCTGCCTTTGATGCTAAATGAATGCATTTTACATGTAACAATCATTCACTTGTTTGGTAGGATATGAGTTTTGATTAATGAGCTAAAATTATCATTATAGATCCTCATAAATTGATATCAAAGAAGAAACTTCCTATCTTGGCAAGATTAAAAGGACCAAAGGGGAGGAGAAATGTTCACGCTCTCTGAGGCAGAAGTAGTCCTGGTTCCAACATTCACTGATTCCTTGACATTTGGCCAAACAATTTAACTCCATTAAACACAATTTCCTCATTCATCAGACTGGAGATAACAGCTTTACTTACTTATTATGAAGAATATGTGGAATTAAACTAATAAGCTTTAAATATTATAAAGCAAAGTTAAAGTAGCACAATGAGTATCTTTTTGAAAGGGATATATTATTTGCTTTTCAATTGCTTTCTCGTATGCTTCAGTTCAGCCTCCTAAATTACAAAGTACTAGGAAGCAATAAAAAATTATCTGTTAATAGCTTTGGTATATTTTCTTGGCATATTGTGGGGATTTTCATCTTCATTGTAGCTTTAGAAGCATAATGGCTTGGATGCTAACAGTCCAAATGTCTCTGCAGAATTTTGCTTTGATTTTGTTTTGTTGGCTTCCAATTAAACACAGGTTCAAATTCAAAGTTTTTCTTTCTTAGCTACTGAAGTTTGCAGTGATGTTGTAGCTGGTGACTTTTGATACTCTTAAGCTCATAAACTCTACTTCCCAAATGGCATGTCATTTACCTGTTCCACAGCCAAATTTGGAGTTCTTTAGCTGTTAATATTCTATGCACATACTGCTAGCCTATGACAGGCAGGTATGTTCCAACTCTTGCAGAATATTCCTGAATGTAAATTCTTTAACTTCTGCATCAATAAATAATGTTTTCTTGTTCTATGGGGGTTTTGGGATACGTAAATTTTAATGTTTCTGGCTCCACCTCGGAACCCAGCCATACCACTTCTGGGTATACATCCAAATGACTCCTCACCGAATCACAAGGAAGTTTCCTCATCCATGTTCATAGCAGCCTTATCTGTAATAGCTAGAAACTGGAAACAACCCAGATGTCCCTCAACCGAAGAATGGATTTAAAACCTGCGGTACAAGTACACAATGGAATATTACTCAGCTATCAGAAACAACGAAATCATGCAACTTGCAGCCACATGGATGGAACTAGAGAAGCTCATCCTGAGCAAGCTAACCCAGACCCAGAAGGATGCACATGGCATCTATTCACTTATTGTTGTATTTTAGGCATATAGTACAGGATAACTATACTACAACGAATGTACCAAACGGACATGAACATAGACTTTCTTTTTCCTGTCAGTGAGTCATTTTGTCCTTGTGGTGCTGCCTTGTAGGCCCCCCCAGTGTATGAGGAGGCTCTTGGTCCTCATATGACTGCTGAAAGTGGGTAGGGGACTGTTATGTAGGGACACTCCACTCCAGAGGAGTGTGATGGAAGGGATAGGGGGTAGAGGGTGGGAGGGCAGGACTGGCAGGGGCTGAAAGAGAACACTGCGATGGAGATGTAACTTGAAGTAATAAATAAATATTTTTTAAAAAAAGATCATCATGTAGGATGCTTGGCATTTTTGGACTTTCTACTGAGTATGTAGTTATTGCTTAATAGTCAACTGGTACACTGAATTCACAAAGTACACAACATTGCCATGGCTTTGGTTTTAAATACTAAATACAAAATATAGATGCATATGTCCAAATAGCAGTACCTTAAATCCATTACTTCAAAGCTACGAGTGACTAAATAAGTGAATGTAACATTCTAACTGAGATTTTAAAAAGGATAGTTGTAAGTATTATTGAAACAAATTCTTTGGCTTGTAGTTTCTCCATCACTGATTATATTTCACACCCATTGTCATGCACAGATCCCTGTCAGTTTCCATACAGCCTTCCATACCTCGATTCACACCATGCTGCTCTATAAGACAGGCTATGCTTACGGTCCCTGAGCCTCTCAGTTGCTCTTATCATAAGACATCATTTTTCTTCTCATTTATATTTCCCAAAACCCAATGACAAAAAGTGAGGTAACTCACTTATTTCATTTCAAAAGTATTTATGCAATTTTTTTATCTTGGAGAGAGTCCAAGATAGAAGAATTAAGCCTCTCATAATCCTGTGAGAACAAGTTTGGCCTGTATAATTATTTGAACTTTTGGGAGGGATAGTAATATTTGTTAGTATCAGAAAGCCTTGGTTTCTTTTGCACAATGATGCTACTGGGTTCTAAGACTGTAATCATGGACTAGTCACAAAATCACCCTGGGTATCATACCTTTCCTTTACAAATGAGAATGAATGAATGAAACCTGTTTCATGAGATCACTGTTAGGATTATATGTGTGTATCATTTAAATATGTTTTTATATTTAGTATATGTTAATACTTAATATATATTAATTAAATATAGTAAATATATTGAATCATATATGTGATATATGAATATCGCATATAACACATACATGTATACATATCTGGTTTTAACTTGTATATATGAATATATACGTATATATTCATTATTAGAAGAGTGAAAGAGTGTATGCCCGAGTTATTGTAATTGATGATCTCTATAAGTAAAGATCCTGTGATACACACATGTTCAGAGGAAAAGAATATAACCTGAAGATGATGTATCTCATCCCAAACACTCAAATGACTCACTGGCAGTAGGTAAAAAGTGAAGCATTTGACCTCAAATCTCTGTAAGTACAAAAGAGTAAATAACAAAACAGTCCAGAGTCTAGAAAAGGTTTTAGAGAACTTTGAAAGATGAAACTGAGACTGGTTTCAAATGACATGATTTCATAATGCTTTTAGTGGCTCAGCTATATAAAAAATACAGGATTCCAGAGTAAACAGTGGCTTCCAGAAGAAGTTGACTCCTTTGTTTCTGTCTTTGGGTCCAAATGTAAACAAGATTAACTGCAAAGATACAGGCAAGAGAGGGGCACTTTTTACTACTAAAGAATCTGTCATTCACAACATATACATATTACTTCCTGGAAAAGCTCAAACTTTGTGAATCTGTTTCATTTCCAAGCAAACAGCTAAAATATGTTGCCTTAACATACTGTTTTAAGGAGGGGATAGAGAAAAAGAAAAACCACAAGAGATATAGCTACCCCAGCTTACTGTCTGCTAATATAATAAGACATTTACTTTCCTCCATTGAGACAAAGTCTTGAGAAGATGCACAGAGTGTCCTTTTTTTGGTATATCAATGTCTGTTACCAGTGATCATAAAAAAAAAAAAAGAAAACTTTACTATGGTTGCAGGTGTTGTAATAACAACATTGCAACAGCACACAAGAAACCAAATAATCTTTTCCCTAGATGTTGGGAGTGACATTTCCATTCTTTATCCTCCCTACCATTGCCTTCCCAATGAAGAACAAGCTATCATTAGGATGTGAGAATTTTTGAAGATATCACAAAAATTTAAAATCACTAAAATCAACAGTAAGCATTTTCTAAAATCCAAATGACATCACAAATATACAGAATCAAAATAGGAAAATAAAAAAAAAGTAAAAGAGTTAAAAAGAAAAACATTTGGTTCATTGAACAGAGAGGTAGTTAATGGAAGAATGAATTGAGCTAAGAGATTATGTAAAATATATATATATACATATCATACACATATCTGCAAATATCATATGTAATACATATATATAGCAGACACATACATACATTACATGCATATCTATGCATAATGCACACATATATTGATGTATAGGTACTATAGGCATTCACATGGGCCATAAGCACATACACACAATTCCCAGACAAATGGATGGAACTAGAAAAGCTCGTCCTAGTGAGCTAGCCCATACTCAGAAAGATGCACATGGCATCTACTCACTTATAATTGGATTTTAGCCATATAGCACAGGATAACTATCCTACAAGCAATTCACCAAAAGGATCAGGAACAGACTTTGTTACCTATTATGGGGACAATTTGCCCTAGGAGGGCTACCATGTTGGCACCCAGTGTAAGAGGAAGCTCTTAGACCACATATGACAGGTGAGCTGAGAGGGGCTGATATGTAGGGACACTCCACATTGGAGGAGTGGGAAGAGTGGAAGAGGGACGAGAAGGTGGAAGGGTGGAACCGGGAGGGGTAGAATAAGGGCACTGTGATGGAGATGTAACTTGAAGTAATGAAAAAAAACATACACATGTACTTACATATTTATACACAGGTAGATACCCCCAAAACATATACGTGCTAAATGCATACACACAAAGCATATATGCATATATAAATACATATATAGGTAAGTATACCACAATACAAGTACATATCAGGTGAAATAACATGCACCACAAACATACGTATATATATATATATATATATATATATATATATATATATACCTAAACTTACATATATATTCACATATATCACACACATGCACATGTACACAGCCAAATAACTAAGTGGGTTATTAATTAGTATGATAGCCTGACATTTGTAATCAACCAATAGCAAGCAGATAGTGTTTAAAAGACAGTAATTTAACCTTGTGTCAAAACTCAATGTAATTTATAATTTAGTAGGGAGAATATAAGCCAAAAATATTAATTTAAAGTTTATAATTTATTTTAATTTTTTTGTTAAAATGCTCTTTCTTTTTGATACAAGGACTTACTGGCAGTTAATTGTCAAGAAACTGTACCAACAGCTGGTCTTTCTAGAGTTAAATTGATTTATTAAGCCTACTTATATTATAAATAGCTTTGGCAAAATCAGGTAAATAATAGAAAATACAACCTTGCTCCTCTTTATCATGAGAGAGAGAGACTCTAAGCTTCATTCTCACACCAATGTTTTTTACTTAGGAGCACAGACATGTTGGTAGGATACAATGCACCCGCCATCCCCAAAACCTCAGACAGGTTGACACTGTGTTGTGGAGAATCCACATATAAAATATCATTTAAAAATGTTAAAAGCTGACTTTTATTCATAGAAGTTGGGATTCTCTTCTTCTAGTGAGGAACTTCAAATGAAATGCTGTCATTTTTGAGATCAGGCTATGTCTTGTTATTTTTCTCTATAGTATATATTCTGTGGCTTCTTGGACTGTGACTTGTCATGAAACACTACTTTTCAGAAGCAGCATTTGACTCCATTGTGGGTGATAATGCAGAAGTAGGATGACTCTATTTCTTGTTGGATATAGGAGAGACATCATCTGGTCAGCACCGAGAGGGCACAGGCTGGTGAAGTCTTCCAGTTTATACTGTATCAAAATAAATTGAGACAGTAGGGGCACATGAGTATTAAAATAATATCAGACTAACAAGGCCTGAGAACTTACTATAAACACCATACAGAGGAAGTGCTGAGGCACTCTCACCTGGACCCCAGAAAAGGTGGACATCTAACATTGTGATAGGACCCAAAGACATGCCATGTGGCTACTCACAGCATGCATCAAGGCACCAAAAGACAGAACTCATCTGCTAGGGATTACAGCCCAGCTCCGTAGCTGCTTTTAAAAAAAAAATTATTCATTCATTCATTCATTCATTCATTCATTCATTCATTTAAGTTACATATTAATCGCAGTCTCTTCCCCCCTCCCCTACCAATCCTACCCTCTTACCTTCTTCCCTCTCTCCCTCCTGTCCTTCTCCTCAATGAGGGGAGTCCCTCACATATCAACCCCCTTTAGATCATCAGTCACATGAGCCCTAAGAGCTTCCTCTTACACTGGGGCCCAACATGGCAGCCAAGCTAGGGTAAGGAGTTCCACTACTAACAGGTAACAGAGTCCAAGAAAGAGACAGCCCCCCACCCCTCCATTTGCTAATGTATCTGAATGAAGATCAAGTTGCCTATCATCTATATTTGTGTAAGTGGCCTAGGTCTACTTTATATATGCTTTTCCTTCTGGTAGTGTTTCAGTCTGTTCCCACAGAGCCTCCAGTCTTGATTGATTGGTTCTGTTGATCGTCATAAGGTGCTCTTATCCCCTCCAGGTTTCACTATTTCTCCTCCCTCTTTAATTTATTTTTTTTATTTCTTCAAGTTACAACTCAATCACAATCCCCTTCCTACTCCCCCCACCAGTCCATCCTTCCACCCTCTTCCCCCTCAACCCCCCATCCTCTACCCTTTTTTTTTTTTTTAGTTTAAGATATATCTTTTCCCCCCAACAGCTCCCCCTTTCAGTCTAACAAATGGTTCTTTCTCGTATAACAATAAATACAATACAAAACAACAGAAATAAATAGGCCACAATATGAGAGTTATATGGCTTAGCATACATTCCCAATGTGCAGTCCATATGCGTTTGGCACCTGACTTTAACATTCTACTATCTAACCATCTCCATGAGTTTAAAGTTCTATATCTAACTCAGCTTTCATATAACTTGCCTCACAATTTTAAAAACATCTTCTTAGATCCCTCTTTTGTAGTACACAGCTTCCAGAGCTCCACCTAATATTTGGTTGTGTGTCTCAGCATCTGTTTTGATCCGATGCTGGGTGGAGTCTCTCATAGGCTAGTTGTGCTTGATTCCTGTCTCTTTGGGTCTGTGGGTTGTATTATGGCTATGCTGTACTATATGGCTAATATCCAGTTATAAGTGAATACATTCCACGTGCATCTTTCTGGGCCTGGGTAGCTCACTCAGGCTGAGCTTTTCAAGTTACATCCATTTGGTTGCAAACTGCATGATTTCCTTGTTTCTGATAGCTGAGTAGTATTCCATTGTGCAATGTACTAGAGTTTTTAATCCATTCTTCATTTGAGGAACATCTAGGTTGTTTTCAGTTTCTAGCTATTAAGAAATAAAGCTGCTGTGAACATAGTTGTGCTATGCTGCGAACATATCCTTGTGGTTTAGTGGAGAATCTTTTGGATATTTGCTCAGGAGTGGTATGGCAGTCTTGTACTACAATTCCCTGTCTTCCGAGATATTGCCAGATTGATTTCCTAAGAGGAAAGAATAAACAAAACTAAGATCTGTGGCTTATTTTGACAGAGATTTCCAGGATTAACTCTTGGTCTACTCATTTGTCAGTGTGAACTTTGAGTTGCTCTCTATGAATATAACCTCCATGGACCTTCACATGGCTTCTGCAGCCCAACTTGACCCTCAGGATAGGCTCAACTCTAATTCTGTAGTGTGGCTCTGAAATGGGGTCCACAGAGGTCTTTATGTCATGGGAGGCTATTTTTACATCTCGATCAGCTCCCCAATTTCTGTCTATTAGGCCAATTTGAAACTCATTGAACTCTGTAATAGCCTTTTTGTTTAATAGGTTATGTTTAAAATGTCATATGATTATCAACATAAAGCCTAACATTCTCATAAACAATATAAATATGTTCTTCTAATTCTCTTGTTGTTAAACTCTAGAGCCAAAGACTCATGTATTCATACTCTTCCTGCTAGTCACAAAGTCTGAAATCTTATTTTTAATACTAATTTTACTTTGTTCTTTAGAATTTGATGTATGTGTAGCAAAACATGATCATATCTACCTCTCATTTCACCCTTGTAAACACTCCAAACATGGCCTCCTTCAACTTCATGTCATAGTTTCTTTTGTTGTTATTTGTTTTTGATATCTAAATCAAGTAAGTTCTGGATTTGAGTTGTGTCCTATAGCATAGGAAACCTACTGATGGCCTCATTATAAAAAAATAAAAATAATATTATTTGCTTCCCAGCAGTAATCAATTGTGCATAGCTACTTGGTAAGAAATTGGATGTGGAGAGGAATTACCCCACCTGTGACAGTTTCTTGTTTCTTTTGGCTGGAGTGATTGTGTGCAAGTCTTTTGCATGTAAGCATAGCTGATGTGAGTTCCTGTGTGCAATAGCCAGATCGTGTCCAGATGTCAACAGCTGACAGCATTGCTCCCATTTTTAGACTACCATATTCTTTCTCCCTTCTTTTCCCAGGTGTTCCCTGAGTCTTAGCATTAGTAGTGACATGGGCAGGGGAATTTATAAAGGTGTACCAGTTAAGGCTGAACACTTAGTCTCTTATTCTCTGCATTTTAACCAACTAAGAATCTTAGGATTCTGTTTCCCTGACTAAGTTTGAAGGAAGCCTAGGTCGGTAGGTATAAGTGAAAAGGTAATGTGACAGCATGATCATTGAGCAAAAGAAAATATCACCTTCTACTGTATGCTATACGACCACCCTATCCATAGACTTATTACCAGTATCACAATATCTGGTATAAAATTCTCTCCTGCTAAAGAGGTCAGAAATACAATCAGAAAGCTGTTTCAATTAAAGCTGTACCACTATTGCAGCAGTGGGCACATCTTACCTTACTCTTACAGGAAAGTCACTCTTATAGAATATAGAGTCTGACTCCAAGTAAAACTGTTATTGTCCTTTCTTCCCAGCAGCCTACAAACATCTTCTGTTACTATAAAAGCTAGCCATTTATGAAGAAGTTTTCTGTTTGCATTGAGATAGTTTGTTTGTTTGATTGATTGCTTCTACGTCTTATGTCTGAAATATGTGACATCTTCAGAAGTAGGATCCTGCAATCTAGTTATGGTGGGTACCCAAGAGCAATGGTAATAGCCTGGGTTGCTTTGAAGACCTCTGGGGTAACCTTGACCAACAACTCTGACTTGCACTGTGACTTTTATTAAATAATTTCAGGGATAGTTTTCATTATTGTAGAGTAATTATACTCAAACCCTTAGTGTTTTTAAGTTATATTTTGGAATTATCTTACTAATTAATAGATTTTCATAGTGAATTTTCATGCATCTTTAGTTTTAGATAATCCACTCCACCAATATGTCATCTCCCTCATCTTCTCAATCCCATTCTTACTTAATCACGTAATGTCTACTATTCACGATCCAAGTATGCTTTCATATAACACGTGTCCTACTATCCCTTCAGTAATATTTTTAATTAGCATGTGAAATATATTAGGCTCGAAACAGCTTTCCATAAACCTTCTTTGAGTGAGTGTAGCCTGTGTATAGTAGGACTTTACTACACTGTATTGCTATCTGAATCCTGTTCTCAGAAAGCTTCTTTAATTCCCAGGGAGGGGAGAAGTGTTTCCACCTGCACAAGAAATGCCATGGACAATATTCACAACCAGACTCCTTATGGGTAGTTGATTAAGCATAATTTCCCTCCTACTGAGTGGTCCTTAAGTCCAATAGGCAGATTCTGGCTACTACCACAAAACAAGTGCCACTAATGCACTTTTGGGAATATCTTGCTGTGCTGATATTGGGGATCATGGGTGCTTCAGTTGGGTATGAGTATTGATTTATGTCCTCCCTTGGCAGCTCAGCTGGCACTTTTCAGTTCTGTGAAAGTTAAGCCTCAGGAAGTCTCTGGGTTCCAAAGTATATGGTGTCTTCTGCAATAGCAATGGAAACTTACCTTCATCTTCTAGGAAACTACTAGAGTCAAAAGCAATAGCTTGCATTGTTTTGTGGTAGGTTCGTGAACTCCTCCTACAATTACCCTAAGGAAGTTTTTTCTTCCATACCTGGTACTGGAGTTTTTTGTTAGGCTACAACTATTGTGGGAGTATTATCATATCAAGTGCTGGCATAATTTATATATATAATATATATATGTGCATTTATTATATATTATATATGCATGGTTCATATATGTACATTATGCAGGTAAATATATAATAATATATCTTTTTCTGATATCGTTAATGTTATTGTTTCCTACTCTTTCTACCTCTTTCTGTATTATTCCTCTTCCCTATTCTCCTGTTCAAGTTTTTCTCCATTTCTCCTTCATATTACCAATGCCCTGTTATTCCTTTCTCTAGAGCCACAGCCCTCATGTTCCCTTTTCAATTTTTCTTTCTTCTTTGAGTAGAACTTTTTACAGTGTTCAGAAAACTAAGTTGTAGGGTTGAGGTGTCATCGCTCTATGTAGCTGGTGTTTAAGGCCAGCCAAAGACTCAGGGTCAAATACAATAATCATTTATATAGGGTTTTCTGTGAATCTGCAATTTGTAGGAGGATCTTGGAGTCCTGTGGGCCTTGGCCTGTTTCTGAGCTGCTCCCCAACCTGGGCCTATAGTTTCAGCTACTGGCTATTAGAAATTATGGCATTGGTCCCAGCAGCAGGCCTTCTCCTAGACCTGATGCAGGTTCCTCACAAAGTCTAAAATATCACTAGTATTAGTTAGTACCTTGTCTTACTATTGTAGCTTCCTCCGTGCTTTATTATTGATTCTGCAAAGTCCAAACTTCATGGGAAAAAAGAAAATCTCATTTCTCTTCTAAATGACTGTTTTGTTGTTAATATATTCAGTTTGAAAATTGAAATCATATATAAGGAGTCTGTGGTGTGATCTCAAGTTAATATTTAAGGTATTGATCCCCAAATTTGTCACACATTTGAATCAAGTGAGAATTCCTTTAAAAAAAATTACTGATGCCTTTCTTCTTCCATAAGCATTTTGATTTCCTGGATCTGAGATATAAGCACCACACTGAGGTTTCACTCGTTTAATCCAGATAATTTTATAAAACAGTCAAATCTCTGAAGTACCAACTTTGACTACAGATTTACAGACTTTCATAAAACTCACCAATTCTCTTCCAGTTCTTCAATTATTTCTTACAAATCTTTATCTCTACCCATATAACCTCAGAAGAAAATTAAACAGTTTCTTATACCTCATGATTTTTCATAAAACTTTAGATATATGTACAGTGGAGGGAATGTTCTAAGAAGGATATTCCTCACGATTATGCTAATCCTGCTCAGCAAGGAATGAGAAGTTGAGATCATCCCTCTGGATCACAGAGATATGTTTATCATTGCCACAAACTCTTCAGGGTAATCTTAATACATCCTTTGCGTTTGTAAAAATTCATGAAAAAAAAGCAGTGCATTTCCCTGTGGGTCGGTCCATACTGCGTAGAATATAAAGTAAGACTAAAATGAGAAAACATTTCAAATGTTATTATCTTCAAATTTTCAAGGAAGTTCATATAAATGCACAACTTTAACCATAATAGTGGTTGGATTTTCACATAAATTACATTTGGTTATATTTCTTCAGTTAGAGTTTAAACTAAATACTCATTGTGGACATGCAGTAAAATTATTTTCTCCACCATTTAAGACAAATACATAAATAAATAGAAATTTAAAAAGAATACTTCAATAAAATACAGTAAGAAACTTCAGAGGATTTTTGAAATGTAAATAATCAATAAAATTACTATTTTCTTATTATATATCGTAAAATTCTTAGGCCAGGAAGATGTAGGAGGAGATGAAGGTGTCTGCGTCCAAGCCTGATTTAGATCCCAGGGTCCCCATGCTGAAAGGAAACAAATTATTTATTCAAGTTGCCAACTGACCTCTACTTGTATACTTCACAAGCACATAATCTTTCTCCCACATAAAAATAAGAATAAATGTCATAAAAATATGAAAATTTTCCTAAATCTAGTTTTTAAGTGTCAATGTTTAAAAACAAATATTGTTTAATAAAGAGCACAAATGGCATTAACTCAGAGAAAATTGAAAATTACTTACAATGAACTTTGAAGAATAGAAGAACCACAGTAATTTTACAATTTTGTATTCCTAACATCAATTTTATTATTGCTTTCAATTCGTGACTTAACACCTGGGGCTATACCTTTGCCTGACAGTGGTGGCAAAGGCTGGAGTGCCACAGATGCAGACCACTCAAACTTGACATGCTGCTTAACTTCATCCTACCGACTTTGACTATGTTCTCTAGCCTTCAAAGAAAACTGTTCCCAGATTCATGATTTAAGAATTCAGGCAACACCTGACCTTCGCTAGGAAGAGGAAGACACCCAGAGGCCTGGCAGCTGCACATAGCCTGCCCACAATGGGAACCTCTACAATGTAGAAGTACGTGTAGGCAGATGGGAGAGAAAGAAAGATTTTGAGCGTTATGTAAGAGAGGCAGAACTAGAAACATAAGAGTGGAGAGAACTAATCTCTTGAGAATAGTCTTCCTCATCACCTGAGGGCATGGTGAAGTCCCAGCCCATGCTGCCTCTGAGGGACATATCTGGGTCCCTGACAATGCAGCAGCAGTAGCCTTTGCTGATGTCCTAAAGACAATGCAGACATTCGTGATCTGGGCTGCCAACTGGGACCACAGAAATGTCAAAGGGCTGTGCAGAGTTTGTCCTACCCCTCACTGGCTGCTGCACTGTGGAATGCTGGCCGCACCTCTCACCAGCTACAGCAATCAGGGGAACAGGCCCTGATCCTCTCCTTGGCAGAACAGTAGAACTAGTCTTGGGGGCAGGAGCACTGGAGAGCCGACCCCAAGTGTGTGAGCACAAGAGAGCTGGCCCTGTCACTCATCTGCTATGAGGTGGTATGGGCACAAGGGTGATGCTCTCTGCACTCTCACCCATAGTCACCTGTGGCAGTTAAGATAGCTGGCCCCAGTATCAAGAGAGCATGAGAGCTGGCCCTGCCCCTCATTGGCTACAGCACTCAGGGGAATAGCCCACATACCTCCACTGGGCAACACAGTAGAGCTGGCTCTGATGGTGTCAGTGCTGGGGAACCACTCAGAGGCCTTGAGAGCAGAAGACCTGACTCTACCCCTTTGTGGCTGCAGCCGTGTGTATACTATCCAGGGCAGTGCTGGAGAGCTCACCTGGGTAGTGCTGGTGCTGGAGAGCTGGTGAGCTGACTAAATTAGATTCCACCCAGACTCAGATCCAGGTCTTTGAATTGGCCCATCTCAATTTCTATCCCATTTATGAACTCCAGGAAGATGTGGAAGGGTGGGTCCTGCAGATCCAAAGCTGCAGGATCTCCATGACAGAGGGTAACAATAGGGTATCCAAAGAGTCCTGGTGAGGATCCAGTATTGATACTTTAGCAGAAGTCAGAGCCCCAAACTGGAGCAATGACTCATTGCAATGAATATTTGCAAGTAAAGATGTGTGGACAAAGGAATATACTGTGGGACACACTGTGACACACTACAACTTCCACAATAAGATGTTTTCTATGTTTATTTTTTATTTTTGTTTTTAATTTTCTTTTGTGTGGGAGGTTGCAAAGGTAAAGTGTGGATACAAAGGGATGGGGAGATAATCAATAAAAAGTTTACAAAAAGAATTCAGGCAAGAGTCCAGGAACAAAAATAGTACTAGCCGAGGAAAAAGAAAAAATATTAGGTTCTATTATCATCTTGAAGTTCATATCTGTTAACTTCAATGTGCCTTAGTTTCTGCAGATGTCTAGAGAAAACTCTGAGTCTGTGGCTTTCAAGCATCCAAGGGTTAACTAAAGGTAGACACCACACCCAGGGCTCTGTTTTACTAGACTTGAGGCTGGGAACAGGAATTCCTGTGGCTGACTATTCCCCAAGGGATGCTTGGGCTGATGTGGGGCCACTCTGTGATAATCACTGATTAGGATGAAACAGGAGTTTGCAGCTATATGAAGCATTTTGATGTTTTATATGTAGAGGTTTCAAAGTAACTACCCAATGTGTCATCCTATACTATAACCATTAATGACATCTTTATGGTTTTTCATTTCATGAGTAATAGAATAAGCATATCGATCTATTATTAGAGAATAAAGAAACCCAAAGAGACTTTCCAGACTCACCTTAGAAGAATAAAGCCAGTACTAACCTATTGCCTGTTGTCTATTAATTTTATTATTGCTTCTTTTTATTATTTTGTTATTCACAATAACCAAAAAAGAAACACCAAAATTAAACAACTTCTCCCCAGAGATTATGAATGATGAAGAAATGATGAAGAAAAATTTTAAACTTATCTCAAGTTCTTTTCTCAGATCATAAAGTTATCCTTTAGTTCAATCTCATGTTAGAAATGAGCCTGATATTGTATCTTATAAAGCAATATTTTGGAATCATTATAGTATCTGTGTCTGCTCTAGACATGAATAGATTCAAATCTGAATCATCACAACAATCTCTAGGTGCAATTTTTCTGGGTAGTAGTGTGAACAGAATGATACCAACCATCAGAATAATTATGATCACAGCCCCACATAGCAGTTTGAGTGTGTATCTGATGTGTCAGATTTGATATGAGTTCTGGATATACTTCTCAGTTTTATAACACTTTTTTCTCTTTCAAAGAGACAAGTTCAACAAGAGCTCTTTAGCAGTCATGAGTCTGGGACAAGGTTATGTAGTAGCTAGTTATCTCAGGTCTCTCCTGTCACCTAGCTCTTACTGCATACTTAGCAAATAATTGTCAGCAAAGAGTCAGAGGAGGAATCCAAGGACAGACTTATGCATAAAAGGGTCATTACCTCCCAACTCCTATGGAACTAGGGATGTTCTGATCATTTTTCTAATGACAGCCCTAAATCAGACTTTCTATATGTGTACATTAATGGGAAAATAGTGCATTTTCATCTTTCTTTCCTATTTAACCAACAAGAAACATTAGGTGTGAATTAGAACATATTTTTCCTGTATCTGGAGCACAGGAACTATTTTGATATGCTTGAATTGGGGAAGGAGTCTATTATTCCTTTCTGATATTCTGAGGTTATCCTGAGGAGTGAGACTTGTCATTGCTCAAATCCTGGGCCACCCACGACAGCAGTGCAGAGCAGGGTAATCAATGTTCTAGTCTCCAAGGAAGGATAAAAGTAGGAAAATATTCCTGTAACAACAGTTTTATATTGTCCTTGATTAGCAACTTGGTATTCCATTCTGCCTGCTAGGAACTGGCTTAGATCTTTATTCTAACATTTGGCTATGTACAATATGTGCCATTATCTTTAATATAAAAAATGTCATCTTCTAGGTAATAGACATTTCTTCTTATTACTGATGATATGCAGAGTAATGAAAAAAAAGTAAGAAATATTTGATTGTTATGATTTCAGGTACTACTCTAGAGTTTTTGAAAAAGAACTATAAGCTTTCAAGTTTCCAGTAGGTTCTGAGTTCTCTGCTGTCATCATAGTAATAGTTCTCCTCTTCTTTGCTATCAGAATACATTCCCATCAAGTTACTTACCATTACATGTGTGATATGTGAGAAACACTTTTGTTTCACTTACTTTTTGTAAATGCTAACAAAGTATACCTAAGCTAAACAAGGCAGAGGATTCAGTGGATGAACTTACTAGCTTAAAACCCCTACATATTTCTCTAAATGTTTGCATAAGGTTTTTAGGAATGTATTCTACATATTAGTTAATACCTGTATATGAAAAGGAAAATCTACCTATGTGCACATGAGTATAGTTTATGTGTCTTTAATAATTTTTACCATGTTAGAAGAACAGCCTGTGTTATAAAATTTGCCTCTTCCATTTGTAAATAGTTAATATTGATCATTAACTTTAGAAGATATAGAATCCCCTGAGAAGCAAGCCTCTTGAAATACCTATAGGGGTGTGATCTTGATTAGGTTACCCTCTGTCTGAACCTGTAAGGGAGTATCTTAGTTAGATACTTGAGGAGAAAGAATGGCCCTGAGTCATGGACTTCTCAACATGGACAGGATTAGCTAAGCAGCTACACTGATCACTATCTGCTTCCTAAATGGGAATGACATCTTGTCTCTCCTGTAAGCTCCTGTCACCATATTTCCCCTGAATTGATAGACTATACCTTCAAAATGTGGGTCAAAATAAACCCTCTCTCCCTTAAGTGGTTTTATCATGGTATACTAATCAATGCAACAATAAAAGTAGCTAAGACACCTATTCTTATGTTAATGTGCATGTATTTAATTTAAAAGTATGTAGACTTTTATTCTGAAGCTTCCTATGGTATATCTGTTTCAAAGTCCTACTTGGAAGGCAAAATGTTGAAATAATAGTTGAAATGTGAAAGAGACTCATCATTCAGGGCTTTCTACTCAATAGTTTTTCATAAAAAGTTTGCAAGAATGCTGACAAAGTGGACTGTGTTAGTCAGGTTTCGGTTCCTGTGACAAACTACCTGATGGTAACAACTGAAAAGAATAAAGATGTATTGGCACAGCTTCACAGTTCTCAGACGTAGTCATTTGGTTCCACTGCTGTGGCTCTGAGCCAAGCAGAGTGTCATAGGACTGAAGCTTCATGGAGTGATGTTGTTTAATTCATGTGGCCAGGAAACAGAGATGAAAAAGAGGCATGGGAGAAAGTAAATTCTTTCAGGACATGCCTCCAGTGACCTACTACCACCAGTGCCACCTCCAAATTCAGGATTATGGATGGATTAGTAGATTTATTTCACAGGCTCTTCTCCAAACTCTTCTCAATGAGTTACTTAGAGTCACTATGTGGAGACACACCTACAACACATGCATGTTCTGATGAACACTTAACCATAGATATATAAAGGCTGCTAAAAAGCAGAGATCAAATCAGGCCCAAAGTCCTTCAATAATTATGATTCTTTTTTTTTTCTTTTTCTTTTTTTTTGAAGTAATTCTTTTCTTTCTTTTTTTTTAATTTATTTTTTTATTTCTTCAAGTTACATCTCCATCGCAATCCCCTCCCTATTCCCCACTCCAGTCCCACCCTCCAACCCTCTTCCCCCTCAACCCACCCATCCCCTTCTTTTTTTTTTAAGTTTAAGGTATATCTTTTCCCCTCACAACTCCCCCTTTCAGTCCAACAAATGGCTCTTTCTCTTACAACAATAAACACAATACAAAACAACAGAAATAATTAGGCGACAATTGTTAGAGTTATATGGCTTAGCATACATTCCAAATGTCCAGTCCACATGTATTTGGCACCTGACTTTAACATTCTACTATATAACCATCTCCATGAGTTTAAAGTTCTACATCCAACTCAGTAGACTCAGGGACTTCTCTCTTTTTCTTTTCTGTATCCTTCTTTCTCTCCTATGTAGGGGTGAACAGACTTGAGAAAAAAAATGATACATAGACATAATATAGGAATGAGTAAGAAAAAGGACAGATTATTGAATATGCCTTTATACCTTTGTATATTGATACAAGATTAAGATCATATTTGGCTAAATTGGTATTGATCTTTGTATATTGATGCAAAATTAAGATTGTATTGGGCTACATCGGTATTGATCTTTGTATATTGATACAAAATTAAGGGTAACTCTCTTTAAAGTATTTTACCTGGGTAATGCTTAAAAATTAAATGTGACGTTTTGGACTTTTCCTACCAACTGTCATAAACTACTTAGGATAATTAAGAAATGTAATTTTGTTAGGTACTAGGACAGTCTATAACAGTTATTTTCTAAGCTAATCAGAAATCAAGTTGCTAAGAGTCAAACACATTTGCTTATCTAAATATAAGAGATAGGTGGTCTTCAAAACCTCAAGAGATCTGAAGAATATTGCATTCAAAGATGTTTTCTTTTTCTTCTTTTTTCTTTTTCTTCTTTTTTTATACTTTATTTTTTTATTTCTTCAATAAGAAATCTTACATCTCAGCCACAATCCCTTCCCTACTCCCCCTTCCTGTCCCACCCTTCCACCCTCTTCCCCCCAACAGCTTCCCCTTTCAGTCCAACAAATGGTTCCTTCTCTTATAACAGTAAATACTATACAAAACAACAGAAATAAATACACCACATTTATGAGAGTTAAATGGCCCAGCATACATTCCCAATGTCCAGTTCATATATATTTGGCCCCTGACTTTAACATTCTACCATCTAACCATCTCCACGAGTTTAAAGTTCTATATCTGACTCAGCTTTCATACTAACTTGCATCGCAATTTTAAAAAACATCTTCTTAGATCCAGAACACCCTCTTGATTCCTAAACAACTCAAAATTTAACTATGAGACTCTAGCTATCTATTCTTCAACCACCTCAGAGATCTTATTATGTAGGAAGTGCAGGGCCTGCATCATCCAAAACTAAGAAATGCCGTATCAGTGGCTGCCTGGACAGTTCCTGCTTTCTCTCCATATGGTACAGCATTAATCTTCAGCCTGTTGGTCACGTTTCTCTGACAGACATTGGCTGTAGAGCAGGGGTTATGAAGGACTTACCTACCCTGTCTTGGCAGAGTTAGGCTATCGACTTCCCTGCTACCAAGTTTTGTCCTTTTTGGACAGCAGTCTGTCTACAGTTGAAGCAAGGGGTTTTTCATGCCAAGAGATTGGTTTGCCACTAATTCAGCCATCTCCCACTGGAGATTCTTCGATGCTCATCTTCTACTTTGAGTAGAATAAGGGGTGCTGTCAGGAGCTGATATGTCTCGATATCAAAAAAAAATCTTAATTTAAGACAACATCTTTGAATGCTATATTCTGCAGATCTTTGGGGTTTTTGAAGATGCCCTATCTATCTCTTGTATTTAGATAAGCAAATATTGCTTGTCTCTTAACAACTTGATTTCTGAGTAGCTTAACTTAAGATTTTTTTTATATACTTTTTTTAAATTTTTTTTAATAATTTATTTTTTATTTCTTCAAGTTACATCTCAATCACAATCCCCTCCCTACTCCCCCCTCCAGTCCCACCCTTCCACCCTCCTCCCCCTCCCCCCCACCATCCTCTTCCCCTCTTTTTTTTTTTTTTCCCTTTTTTTTTTTTTTAGTTTAAGGTATTTATTTTCCCCCCAACAACTCTCCCTTTCAATCCAAATAATGGTTCTTTTTCTTATAACTATAAATACAATACAAAACAACAGAAATAAATAGGCCACGATTATAAGAGTTATATGGCTTAGCATACATTCCCAATGTCCAGTCCATATGTATTTCGCACCTGACTTTAACATTCTACTATCTAACCATCTCCATGAGTTTAAAGTTCTATATCTAACTCAGCTTTCATACTAACTTGCCTCATAATTTTAAAAATATCTTCTTAGATCCAGAACGCCCTCTTGATTCCTAAACAACTCAAAATTTAACTATGAGACTCTAACTATCTATTCTTCAACCACCTCAGAGACCTGAGAGGGATAAATATATCTGATTATATAGGAAGTGCAGGGCCTGCAGCTTCCAAAACTAAAAAATGACATACCAGTGGCTGCCTGGACAGTTCCCATTTTCTCTCCATACATTACAGCATCAATCTTCAGCCATTTGGCCCCATTTCTCTGACAGACATTGGTTGTAGAGCAGGAATTATGAAGGACTTACCTACCCTATCTTGGCAGAGCTAGGGTGTCGACTTACCTGCTTCCAAGTTTTGTCCTTTTTGGACAGAAGTCTGTCTACAGTTGAAGCAAGTGGTTTTTCTTGCCAAGAGAATGGCTTACCACCAATTTAATCATCTCCCACTGGAGATTCTTCGATGCTCATCTTCTACTTGGAGTAATATAGGGGGTGCTGTCAGGAGCTGACATGTCTCGATATCAAAAAATCT